>JAIUJO010000533.1:265000-270000 GCA_023846275.1 Vanilla planifolia
GGAAGAAGATGAGGAAGAAGAAGAAAAAGAAGAAAAAGAAGAAGAAGAGGAAAGAAGAAAAAGAAGAAGAAGAAGAAGAAGAAGACTATGAAAAAGAAGAGGAAGAAGAAGAAGAGGAAGGAGAAGAAGTAGAAGAAGAAAAGAGAGGAGAAGTAGAAGAGGACAATGAAAAAGAACAAGAAGAGGGAAAAGAAGAAAAAGAGGAAGACGAAGAAGGAGAAGTAGTAGTAGTAGAATAAGAAGAAGAAGAAGAAGAAGAAGTCGAAGCAGAAGATGGAGAAGAGGAAGAAGAAGAAGAAGAAGAAGAGGAAGAAGAAGAAGAAGAAGAAGAAGATGGTGAAGAAGTAGAAGAAGAAAGGAAGAAGAAGAAGAAGAAGAAGAAGAGGAAGAAGAAGAAGAAGAAGATGAAGAAGAAGAAGAAGAGGAAGAAGAAGTGGAAGAAGAAGAAGAAGAAAAATAAGAATATGAAGGAGTAGAAGAAAAAGAAGAAAAGGGGGAAGAAGAAGAGGTAAAAGAAGAACAAGAAGAAGATGAAGATGAAGAAGAAAAAGAAGAAGAAGAGGAAGCAGAAGAAGAAGAAGTGGAAGAAGAAGAAGAAGAAGAAGAAGAAAAAAGAGGAAGAAGATGAAAACGAGGAAGAAGAAGAAGAAGAAGATAAAGAGGAAGAAGAAGAAGAAGAAGAAGCAGCAGAAGTAGAAGCAGAAATACATGAGGAAGATGATGAAGAAGTAGATGAAAAAGAAGAAAGTGGGGAAGAAGAGGTAGAAGATGAAAAAGAAGAAGTGGAACAAGAAGAGGAAGAAGACAAAAAGAGGAAGAAGTAGAAATGGAAGAAAAGAAAGGCGAAGAGGAAGAAGAAGATGAAGAAGAGGAAGAATAATAATAATAACAACTAAAATAATAATCAAAATTATAATAATAGTAATAATTTTTGTAATAAAAATAACAAGAAGAAGAGGAATAAAAAGGAGGAGAAGAAGAAGTGGAAGAAGAAGAAAATGAAGAAGAAAAATTTGAAGAAGTAGAAGAAGAAGAAGCAGAATAAGAAGAGGAAGAAGAAGAAGAAGAAGAAGAAGAAGAAGAAGAGAACAAGAAGAAAAACAAGAAATGAAGGAAGAGAAAGAAGATGATAAAAAAGAAGAAGAACAAGAAGAAAAACAAGAAGAGTAAGAAAAGAAGAAGAAGAAGAAGAAGAACAAGTGTAATAAGAAGAAGAAATGAAGAAGAAGAAGACAAAACAAGATGAGTAAGAAGTGGAAGAAGAAGTAATGGAAGAGAAAGAAGAAAAAGAGGAAAAGTAAGAGGAAGCTGAGGAAGAAGAGGGAGAAGAGCAAGAAGAAGATGAGGAAGAAGGAAAGGAAGGAGAGGAAGATGAACAAGAAGAAGAAGAAGTAGAAGAAGAGGAGGAAGAAGATGAAGAAGAAGAAGAAGAAGAGGAAGAAAAGGAGGAAGAAAATAAGATGTATAAAATAATAATAGTAATAATAACAATAATAATAATAACAATAATAATAATAATAATAATAATAAGAAAAAAAAGAACAACAAGAAGAAGAAGAACAGGAAGAAGAAGAAGAAGAAGAACTATTAGAAGAAGAAGAATAAGAGCAACAAGTAGAAGAAGAAGAATGAGAGGAAGATGATGAAGAAAAGGAAGTAGAGGCTCAAGAAGATGAGGAAGAAGTAGTAGAAGAAGAGAAAGAAGGTGAAGAAGAAGCAAAAGAAGAAGAGGAAGAAGAAGAGGTAGAGGAGCAAGAAGAAGAGGATGAAGAAGAAGAGGTAGAAGAAGTAGAAGAAGAATAACAAAAAGAAGAAGTAGAAGAAGAAGAAGAAAAAGAAGAAGTAGAAGAAGAAGAAGAAAAACAAGAAGAAGAAGCAGTTGAAGAAGAAGAAGATGTTGAGAAAGAAAAATTAGAAGAAGAAGAAGGAGAAGAAGGATGCCAAGAATAAGAAGTGGAAGATAGAGAAGTAGAAGAAGAAGAGGAAGAAAAGAATAAGAAGGTGAATAAGAAGAAGTGGGAAAACAAGAACAAGAGAAGGAGGAAGAAGAAGAAGAAGTAGAAGAAGGAGAAGAAGAAGAAGAGAAGTGGAAGAAGTAGAAGAGGAAGAAGAAGAAGAAGAAGAACAAGGGTAAGAAGAAGAAGAAGAAGAAGAAGAAGAAGAAGAGGAGGAGGAAGAAGAAGAAGAAGAGGAGGAAGAAAAAGAAGAAGAGGAAGAAGAAGAAGAAGATGAAGAATAAGAAGATGAAGAAAAATAAGAAGAGGAATAAAAAGAAGGAAAAGAGAAAGTAGAAGAAGGAGAAGAAGAAGAGAAAGAAGAAGAACAAAAGGAAGATGAGGAAGAAGAAGATGATGATGATGACAACGTAAGAGGAGAAGAAGAAGAGGAAGAAGAAGAAGAAGAAGAAGAAGAAGAACACGAGGAGGGTGAAGAAGAGGAAGATGAAGAAGTGAAAGATGAGGATGAAGAAGAGAAGGAAGAGGAAGAGGAGGAGGAAGAAGAAGAACCACAAGAAGAAGAATAATAAGAAGAAAAATAAGAAGAAAAAAGAACAAGAAGATTGAGAAGACGAAGAAGAAGATGAGAAGAAGAAGAATAAAAAGAAGAAGAAGAAGAACAGGAAGATGATGACCAAGAAGAAGAAGAACAATTGCAAGAAGAAGGATATGAAGAAGAAAAAGTAGAGGAAGAAGATGAAGAAGAAGAAGAAAAGTAAGAAGAAGAAGAAGATGAGGAAGAAGAAGAAGAAAGAGAAGTTGAAGAAGTAGAAGAAGAAGAAGAAGAAGATGGAGAAGAGGAGAAGGTAGAAGAAGAATAAGAAGAGGACAATGAAGAAGAAGAAGGAGGAGAACAGTAGGAATGAGAAGGAGAAGATGGTGAGGAAGTAGAAGAAGAAGAAGATGATGATGATTAAGAAGAGGAAGATGAAGAGGAAAAAGAAGAAGAAGAAGGAAAAGAAGAAAAAAAAGATGAAGAAAAACAAGAAAAAAAAGAAGGAAAAGAAAAAAAAGAGGAAGAGGCAAAAGTTGAAGATGAAGAATAAGAGGAAGAAGAAGAAGTGGAAGAAGAGGGGAAGTGGAAGAATAAGAAGAAGAATTAGTAGAAGAAAATAAAGTATAAGATGAAGTTGAAGAAGAAAACAAAGAAGAAGAAGGAGATGTAAAAGAAAAAGAAGATGAACAAGAAGAAGAAGAGGAACAAAAAGAAGAAGAAGAAGAAGGAGAAGAAGAAGAAGAAAAAGGAGGAGGAGAAGAAGGGGAAGAAGAAGGAGAAGAAGCAGAAGAAGAAGGAAAAGAAGAAGAAGAAGAAGAAGTGGAGGAAGAAGAAGAAGAGGGAGAAGAAGAAGAAGAAGAAAAAGAAGTAGATAATGATAAATATGTAGAAATAGAAGAAGATGATGAAGAAGAAGAAGAAGAACAAGAACAGGAAAGAGAAGAAGAAGAAGAAGAAGAAGGAGAAGAGGAGAAGGAAGAAGAAGAAGAAGAAGAAGAAGAAGAAGTAGTAGTAGTAGAAGAAGAAGAAAAAGAAGAAGGAGAAGAAGAAGAAGAAAAAGAAGAAGTAGATGAAGAATAGGAAGAAGAAGATGGAGGAGTAGGAGCAGAAGAAGAAGTTGAGGAAGAAGAGGGCCAAGATTAAGAACAAGAAGCAAGAGAAGAAGAAGAAATCAAGGAAGGAGGAGAGAAGAAGAGAAAGAAGAGGAAGAAGAACCAAAAGAAGAAGAAGAAGAAGAGGAAAAAAAGGGAAGAAGAAGAAGAAGAAGTAGAAGAAAAATGAGAAAAAGAAGAAGAAGAAGATGATGATGATAAAGAAGAAGAACAAGAAGTGCAAGAAGAAGAAGAAGATGGAGAAGAAGAAGAAGAAGAAGAAGAAGAAGAAGTATAAGAAGAAGAAGAAGTGGAAGAAGAACTAGAAGAAGAAGAGGAAGAAGAGGAAGAAGGAGAAGGAGAAGGAGAAGAAGAGCAAGAAGAAGAGGAGGAAGGAGAATAAGAGGAAGAAGAAAAAGAAGCAGAGGAAGAAGAGGTGAAGTGGATGAAGAAGAAGAAGCAGATGAGAAGGAAGGTGAAGAAGAAGAGGAAGAAGAAGAAGGAGAAGATGAAGAAGAAAAGGTAGTAGTAGAAGAAAAAGAAGAAGTAGAAGATGATGAAGCACGAGAAGAAGAGGAAGAAGAAGGAGAAAAAGAAGAAGATGATGAAGAAGAAAAAGGAGGAGAAAATAAAGAAGAAAAAGAAGAAGAATTAGAAGAAGGGGAAGAAGAAGAAGAAGAAGAAGAAGAACAGGAAGTGAAGTAGAAGATGAAGAAGTAGAAAAAGAAGAAGAAGAAGAACAAGAGGAAGAAGAAGAGAAAGAAGAAGAAGAGGTACAAAAGAAAGAAGAAGTGGAAGAAGAAAAAGAAGTGCAAGAAGAAGAAGAAGAAGAAGATGAAGAAGGACAAGAAGGAGAAGAAGTGGAAGAGTAAGAGCAAAAAGAAGAAGAACAAGGAGAAGAAAAAGAAGTGAAGAAGAAGAATAAGAAAGAAGAAGAAGAAGAAGAAGAAGTAGAAGAAGAAGAAAAAGATGAAGAATAAGAAGATGATGATGAGGAAGGAGAAGAAGAAAAAGTAAAAGAAGAAAAAGAAGAAGAAGTAGAAGTAGAAGAAGAAGAAGTAGAAGGAAAATAACAAAATCAAGAAGTGAAAGGAGAGAAGAAGAAGAAGGAGAAGAAGAAGTAGAAGAAGAAGAAGAGGAGGAAGAAGAAATGGAAATTGAAGAAGAAGAAGATGATGAAGAAGAAGAAGATGAAGAAAAAAAGAAGAAGAGGAAGAAGTAAAAGAAGAAAATGTAAAACTTAAGGAAGAAAATGAAGAAAAAGAAGGAGAAGAAGAAGATGAAGAAGAAGAAGAAGTAGAAGATGAGGAAGAAGAGGAAAAGAGGATGAAGATAGGGATGAAGGAGAAGAACAAGTGGATGCAAAAGAAGAAGGGGAAGAAGTGGAAGAAGTAGAAGAGGAAGAAGAAGAAGTAG
>JAIUJO010000533.1:277500-280000 GCA_023846275.1 Vanilla planifolia
ATGTTGGGAAAGAAGAAGAAAAATTAGAAAGAGAAAAAGAAAAGTTAGAAAACTTAGAAGGTGAAAATGAAGAAAAAAAAGTAGTAGTTGTAGTAGTAGAAGAGGAAGAATTAGAAGAAGAAGAAAATGACATACAAGAGGAAGTGGTGGAAGAACAATCAGAAGACGAAGAAGAAGAAGAAGAAGAAGAAGAAGAAGTAGAAGAATTTGAAGAAGAAGAGGAGGAGGAGGAGTAAGAAAAAGAAGAAGAAGAAGTAGTGGTAGTAGTAGAAATAGAAGAGGAAGAAGAAGAAGAAGAGAAAGGTCATGATGAAGAAGAAGAGGAAGAAGAAGAAGAAGAGAAAGGTCATGATGAAGAAGAAGAGGAAGAAGAAGAACAGGATGATGATAAAGAAGAGGAAAAGAAAGAAGAAGAAAAGAAGAAGAAGTAGAAGGAAAAATATTGTGAAGAAGAGCTAGAAGAACAAGAAGGTGAAGGAGAAGAAGAAGACGATGGAGAAGAAGTAAAAAAAAGAAGAATGGAAGAGTAAATAAAAGAAGAAGAAGGGGAAGAAGTAAAAGTAGAAGAAGAAGAAGAAGAAGAAGTGGACGAACAACAAGAAGAGGAACAAGAAGAAAAAGAAGACAAGGAAGAAGAAGAATAATAATAAGAAGAAGAATAAGAAGAAGAAAAAGAAGAAGACGAAAAGGAAAGAGAAGAAGAACATGAAGAAGAAGAAGAACAACAACAACTAGAAGAAGAAGAAGAAGAAGAGGAAGATGAAGAGGAAGAAGAAGAAGAAGAAGATGGAGAAAGGAAAGATGAAGAAGAAGAACAAGAAAAAGAAGAAAAGAAGAAGAAAAAGATGAAGGCGAATAAGAAGAAGAAGAAGAAGAAATAGAAGAAGAAGAAGAAGGAGGAGGAGGAGGAGGAGAAGACGAAGAAGAAGAAGAAGAATAAAAGGAAGAGATAGAAGGAGGAGGAGGAGGAGGAGAAGAAGAAGAAGAAAAAGGGGAAGAGGACAAAGAAGTCAAAGAAGGAGAAGAAGAAGAAGAAGAAGAAGAAATAGTAGAGGAAGAAGAAGAAGAAGGAAGAAGATGGAGGAAGAAGAAGAAGGAAGAAGATGTAGTCAAAGAAGAAGAAGAAGAAGAAGAAGAAGAAGAAGAAATAGAAGGAGAAGAAGAAGAAGAAGAAGAAGAAAAAGAAGAAGGAGAAGGAGAAGAAGAAGAAGAAGAAGAAGAAGAAGAAGTAGAAATGAAAGTGGAAGAAGAAGAAGAATGAGGAGGAGGAGTAGAAGAAGAAGAAGAAGAAAAAGAAAAAGAAGAGGACAAAGAAGTGGAAGAAGAAGAAGAAGATGAAGAGGAGGAGGAGGAGGAGGAGGAGGAAGAAGAAGAAGAAGAAGAAGAAGAAGAAGAAGAAGAAGAAGAGGGGGAGGAAGAAGAAGAAGAAGAAGAAGAAGAAGAAGAATAAAGATGAAGAAGCAAAGAAAGAAGAAGAAGAAGATCATGAATAAGAAGAAGAAGAAGAAGAATTAGAAGAGGAAGAATAAGGTGAAGAATAAGAGGAAAATATGGAAGAAGAAGAAGAACAAAAAGAAGAAGATGTGGAAGATGGACAAGAAGAGGAAGAAGAAGAAGAAGAAGATGTGGAAGAAGATGAAGAAGAGGAAGAAGAAGATGAAGAAGAGGAAGAAGATGTAGAAGAAGAAGAAGAAGAGGAAGAACAAGAAGGAGAAAATGAAGAAGAAGTTGAAGAAGTTGAAGAAGAAGAAGAAGAAGAGGAGGAGGAGTAAGAAGAAGAAGAAGAAGTAGTGGTAGTAGTAGAAAGAGAAGAAGAAGATGAAGAAGTGGAAGAAGAAGAAGAGGAAGAAGAAGAAGAAGAAGAGGAGGAGGAAGGTCATGATGAAGAAGAAGAGGAAGAAGAAGAAGAAAAAGAAGTAGAAGATGAAGAACTGGATGATGATGAAGAAGAGTAAGAGTAAGAAGAAGAAAAGAAGAAGAAGAAGAAGGAAAAGATTGTGAAGAAGAAGAGGAAGAAGAAGAAGAAGGGGAAGGAGAAGAAGAAAAAGATGGAGAAGAAGTAAAAAAAGAAGAAGGGAAGAGTAAGTAAAAGAAGAAGAAGGGGAAGTAAAAAAAGTAGCATTAGAAGAAGAAGAAGAAGAAGAAGAAGTAGAAGAGGAAGAAGAAGAAGAAGAAGAAGAAGAAGGGGAAGATGAAGAAGAAGAACAACAAGAAGAAGAAGAAGAAAAGAAGAAGAAAAAGATGAAAACAAAGAAGAAGAATAAGAAGAAGAAGAAGAAGAAATAGAAGAAGAAGAAGAAGAATAAGAAGAAGAAGGAGAATGAGGAGGAGAAGGAGAAGAAGAAGAAGAAGAAGAATAAATTGAAGAGAAAGAAGGAGGAGGAGGAGGAGAAGAAGAAGAAGAAGAAAAAGAGGAAGAGGACAAAGAAGTCAAAGAAGAAGGAGAAGAAGAAGAAGTAGAACAACAAGAAGAAGAAGAAGAAATTGAAGAGGAAGAAGA
>JAIUJO010000533.1:285000-302500 GCA_023846275.1 Vanilla planifolia
AGAAAAAGAAGATGAAAGGGAAGATTAAAAAGAACAAGAAGAAGAATAAGGGGAAGAGGTAGAATAAGTAGAAGAAGAAGAGAAAGAAGAAGTTTAGGAAGAAGAGGCACAATAAAGAAGAATAAACGAAGGAGGAAGAAGTAAGAAGGAAGAAGGAAGGCGGAAGGAAGAAGGATGAAGCAAGAAGAAAGAAGAAAGTAGAAAGAAGAAAGAAGAAAGAAGGAAGGAGAAGAAGAAGAAGAAGAAGAAGAAGGAAAAGAAGAAGAATAAGAAGGTGAAATAGAAAGAGAAGGAGGACAAGGAGAAGAATGAGCAGAAGAAGGAGAAAGAGAAGGAGATGTAGAAGGAGAAGGAGAAGGAGAAGGAGGAGTAGCTGAAGGAGAAGGAGAAGGAAAACAATAAAGAGAAAGAGGAGTGGGAGGAAGAGGTGGAGAAGAAGGAGAAGAAGAAAAAGAAAAAGAAAAAAAAAAGGAAGAAGTAGTAGAAGAAATAGAGTAAAAAGAAGATGACAAAGGTGAAGAAGATGAAGAAAAAGAAGAAGAGGAAGATGATAAACAAGAAAAGAAGAAGGAGAAGAAGAAGAAGAAGAAGAGGAAGAAGTGGAAGAGGAAGAAGAAGGAAAAGAAGAAGAAGAAGAAGAAGAAGAAGAAGATGAAAAAGAAGAGGAAGAATAAAAAAGAGAAGAGGAGAAAGAAGTAAAAGAATCAAAAAAGGAAGATGTGGAAGAAAAGGAAGAGGAAGGAGAAGAAGAAAATGAGGGGTAAGAAGAAGAAGAAGAGGAAGAAGAAGAAGTAGAGGGAGAGAAAGATGAGGAAGAAGGATTAGAGATTAGGGAATAGGGGTTAGGGATTAGGGGTTAGATATTAAGGATTAAGGATAATGGATTATAGATTAAGGATTACGAATTAGGTATTAGGGATTTGAGGTTATGGATTAATGATTAAGAATTAGAGGTTAGAGATGAAAAACTTAGAGATTAGAGATTAATGATATATTAGTGATTAGTGATTATGGATTAGGGATTAGGGAGAAAGAAGAAAAAAGAAGGAAGAAGAAGAAGGAAGAAAGAAGAAGGAAGAGGGAAGAAGGATGAAAAAAGAAAGAAGAAAGATGAAGAAGAGGAGGAGGAGGAAGAAGAGGAAGAAGAAGAAGAAGCAAAAGAAGAAGAAGAAGAGGAAGAAGAAAGAAGAATGAAGGACAGAGGAAGATGGAAGAAGGAAGGAGGAAGGAAGAAGGAAGAACGAAGAAGAAAAAAGGAAGAAGAAGGTAGAATGAAGAAGGAAGAAGAAGATGAAGATGAAGGAGAAGTAGAAAAAGAGGGAGGACGAGGAGAAGAGGAAGAGTAGGAGAAGTGGAAGGAGAAGGGAAAGGAGAAGGAGAGGGTAAAGGTGAAAGAGATGCAGAAGGAGAGGGAGAAGGTGAAGGAGGAGTAGGAGATGGAGATGGAGAAGGAGAAGAACGAGAAAGACAAGGAGAAGGTGAAGATGAGGAAGAAAAAGGAGGAGGAGGAGGAGGAGAAGAAGAAGAACAACAAGAAGAAGATGAAATAGAAGAACAAGAAGAAGATGAATAATAATAATAAGAAGAAGAAAAGAAAGAAGAAGAGGAAGAAGATGAACAAGAAAAGAAGGAGGAGAAGAAAAAGAAGGAGAAGAAGAAGAAGAAGAAGAAGAAAAATAAGATGAAGACAAAGAATAATAATAAGAAGAAAAAGTAGAAGAAGAAAAAGTAGAAGTGGAAGAAGAAAAAGAAGAAGAGGAAGAAGATGATGAATAAGAAGAGGATGAGAAACAAGAAGAAGAAAATGAGGAGGAAGAAGAAGAATAAGAGGAAGAAAAAGAAGAAGAAGAGGAAGAAGAAGAAGAAGAAGAAGAAGAATTAAAATAAGAAGATGAGGAGGAAGAAGAATAAGAGGAAAAAGAAGAAGTGTAGAAGAGATGGATTAGGGACTAGGGGTTAGAGATTAAGGATTATTGATTAAGAAGCAAGGGATTATAGTTTAAGGTTTAGGGAATACGGATTGCAGATTAAGGAAGGAGGGGTTGAGGATTAGAGATTAGGTATTAGAGATAAGGGATTAGGGATTATAGAAAAAGGTCTTAGATATTTGGCATTAAGAATTAAGGATTATGGATATGCAATTAGGGATTAGGTTTTAAGGGTTAGGTATTATCGATTAGGGATTAGGCATTAAGGAATAAGAAATAAGGATTAGGGATTAAGGATTAGGGATGAAGGGATTAATGATTAGGGATTATGGATTAATGATTAGGAGATTAGTTATTAAAGATTAGGGATTTTGGATTATGGATTATAGATTAGGCAATAGGGATTAGAGATCAAGAATTAGAGATTAGTGATAAGGGATTTAGGACATAGGATTAGGCATTAAAGATTAGGGATTAGTGATTAAGGGATTAGGATTAGGGTTATGGATTAAAGATTAAGCATTAAAGATTAAGGATTAAAGATTAGGAATTAAGAATTAGAGATTAGGGATTATAGATTATAGATTAAAGATTAGGGATTAGGAATTAAGTATTAGGGATTAGGTTTTAAGATTAGAGATTGGAGAATATAGATTAACGATTAAAGATTAAATAATAGGGATTAAGGATAGATTAGTGATTAAAGATTAAGGATTAGGGATTAGAGGTTATCGAAAAAGGGAGAAGGAAGAAAGAAGAAGGAAAAAAAGAAGAAAGAAGAGAGAAGAAAAAAGAACGAAGAAGTAAGAAGGAAGAAGAAGAAGAGTAGGAAGAAGAAGAGGAAAAGATGATGATGTAGAAGACGAAGAAGAAGAAGGAGAAGAAGAAGAAGAAGGAGAAGAACAAGAAGTAGAAGAAAAAGTAGAAGAAGAAGAAGATGAAGAAGTAAAAGTAGAAGAAGAAGATGATGAAGAAGTAGAATAAGAAGAAGAAGAAGGAGAAGAAGAAAGATTATCAATTAGGAAGGTAAGGCTAAGGGATTAGGGATAAGGTATTAAGAGTTTGGGATTAGGGATTAAGGATTAATAATTGAGAATTAGGGATTAGTTAATAGGGTTTGGGTTTAGGGATTTGGGATTAAGGATTAGGGCATAGGGACAAGGTATTAGGGGTTAAGGAATAAGGATTAAGGATTAGGGATTAGGGATTAAAAATTAAGAATTAAGGGATTAAAGATTAAGTATTAGGGATTAGGGATTAGAGACTAAGGATTAGGGATTAGATATTAAAGATTAAGAAATAAAAACTCAAGATAAGTGATTAAGGAATTTAGACTAAGGATTAAAAAGTAAGGGATTAAGTATTAATGATTAAGGATTAGGAATTAGAGATTAGGGATTGAAAATTATAGATTAGGAATTAGGGACTAAGAATTGGGGGTTAGGGATTATAGATTAATGATTAGGGATTAGAGAGGGAGGGATTAGGGATTATAGATTAGAAATTAGGAATTAAGGAGAGAAGGATTAAAGATTTGAGATTAAGGATTAAAAAGAAGGAGAAGAATAAGAAGAAGAAGAGGAGAAGAAGAAGAAGAAGAAAAAGAAGAAGAAGAGAAACAAGAAGAGGATAAGGAAGAAGAGGAAGGAGAAGAAGAGGAAGAGAAAGAAATGGAAGTAGTGATATTGGTAATAGTAATAGTAGAAGGAGAAGAAGAAGAGAAGGAGAAGGAGGAAAAGATGGTGGAGGAGATAGAGAAGGAGAAGGAGAAGGAGAAGCAGAAGGAGAAAGAAAAGGAAAAGGAGGAGAAGGAAATGAAGAAGGGGATGGAGAAGGAGAAGAAGAAGAAGAAAAATTGGCAGGATAAGAAGAAGAAAAAGATGGTGAAGAAGAAGAAGAAGAAGAACAGAAAGAAGAAGAGGATGAGGAAGAAGAGGAAGAAGAATAAAAAGAAGAAGAAGAGGAAGTAGTGGTATTGGTAGTGGTAGTAGTAGAAGAAGAATAGAAGTATTAGGAGAAGGAGAAGGAGGAGGAGAAGGAGGAGGAGATAGAGAAGGAGAATTAGAAGGAGAAAGAAAAGGAAAAAGAGAAGGAGAAGAAGAAGGAGAAGGGGAAGGAGAAGGAGAAGATGATGAAGAAGAAAATGTAGAAGAAGAAGAAGAAAAAGGTGAAGAAAAAGAAGAAGAAGAAGAAGATGAAGAAAAAGATAAACAAGAAGAGGAAGAAGAATCGAAGAAATGAAGAAGGAAGAAGGAAGGAAAAAGAAAGAAGGAAAATGGAAAGAAGAAAGGAGGAGAAGGAGAAGGAAAAAAAGAATGAGAAAGAGGAGGGGAAGCAGAAGGAGAAGGAGAAGAAGTAAAATTAAAAAAAGAAGAACTGAAGTAAAGGAAGAAGAACAAAAGGAAGAAGAAAAGAAGAAGAAGATGAAGAGGAAGAAGAAGAAGAGGAAGAAGATGAAGAAGAGGAAGAAAGATGAAGTAAAAGAAGAAGAAGAAGAAGAAGAAGAAGAAGAAGAAGAAGATGAAGAAGAAGATGAAGAAGAACATAAAGAAGAAGAAGAGGAGGAGGAGGAAGAAGAAGAAGAAGAAGAAGTAGAAGAAGAAGTAGAAGTAGTAGAAGAAGAAGAATAAGAAGGAGGAGAAGAAGAAGATGAAGTAGAAGAAGAAAAAGACGAAGATGAAGAAGAAGAAAAAGAGGAAGAAGAGGAAGAAGTGGTAAAAGAAGTAAAAGAAGAAGTGGAAGAAGAAGAAGAAGAAGTAGAAGAGAAAAAGAAGAAGAAGAGGATGAACAAGTAGAAGAAGAAGAAGAAAAGGAAGAAAGTGAAGAAGAAGAGGAAAAAACAGAAGAAGAAGTAAAAGAAGTAGAAGAAGAAGAAGAGGAAGGGGAAGAAGAAGAAGTGGAAGAAGAAGAAGAGAAAGAACAAGAAGAAGAAGAGGAAGAAGAAGTTGAAGAACAATAAGAAGTGGAAGAAAAAGAAGAAGAGGAGGAGGAGGATGAGGTAGAAGAAGAAGAAGAAGTCGAATAAGAAGAAGAAGAAGAAGTAGAGGAAGAAGAAGTTAAAACAGAGGTGGAAGAAGAAGTAGAAGTAGAAGCAGAAGAAGAAGTAGAAGTAGAGGCAGAAGAAGAAGAAGAAGAAGAAGAAAGATTATAGATTAATAAGCGAGGGATTAGGGATTAGGAATTAGGTATTAAGGATTAAGGATTAAGTATTAGAAAGGTAGGGATTTAGGTAATGGATTAGGGATAAGTAATTAGGGATTAAGGATTAATAGTTAGATTATAGATTAGGGATTAGGCATTGGGGATTGAGTAATTAAATATTAAGTATTAGGGATTACAGGTTAGAGATTTGGGATTAAGGATTTAGGACAAGTGATTGGAGATTATGGATTAGGGACCAAAGGTTAGGGATTAGGAATAAGAGATTAAGAATTAAGAATTAAAGATTAGTGGTTAGGGATTAGCTAATAGGGATTATGTATTAGGGTTTAAGGATTAGGGATTAAGGATTAAAGATGAGCTATGGATTAAAGATTAATAATTTTTATTAGTTATTAGGGATTAGCGATTAAGGATTTGGCATTAGTGATCAGGGATTAAAGATTAGGGATTAGCGATTAAGAATTAAGGATTATAGATTATGGAGTGATGGATTAGTGATTTTCATATTAGAAATTAAGGAGAGCAAGATTAGGGATTATGGATTACAAAATAGGTTTTTGGTTTAGGGATTATGTATTAAGGATTAGGGCATAGGGACTAGGGAATAGGGATTAAGGAATAAGGATTAAAGATTAAGGATTAGGGGTTAGAATGGGGATTATGGATTAAGAATCAAGAATTAAAAAAATTAATGATTAAGTATTAAGGATTAGAGATTAGAGATTATCACTAGGGATTAGATATTAGAGATTAGGAAATAAAAATTCAAGATAAGGAATTAGGGGATTGAGACTAAGGATTATAAATTAAGGGATTTGCATTAAATATTAGGGATTAGAAATTAGAGATTAGGGATCGGGATTATAGATTAAGGTTTGAGAGTACATATTAGGTGTTAGGTATTAAGAATATGGGATTAGGTATTATAGATTATGGTTTAGGGATTAGAGAGGGAGGGATTAAGGATTATAGATTTGAGATTTAGAATTAGGGAGAGAAGGATTAAAGACTAGGGATTAGGGATTACAAAGTAGGAGAAAGATAAGAAGAAGAAGAAGAGGACGAGGAGGAGGAAGAAGAAGAAGAAGAAGAAGAAGAAGAAGTAGAGGAAGAAGTAGAAGTAGAAGAAGAAGAAGAATAAGGAGAAGAAGAAGAGGAAGAAGAGGAAGAAGAAGTGGTAAAAGAAGTAAAAGAAGAAGTAGTAGAAGAAGAAGAAGTAGAAGAGAAGAAGAAGAAGAAGAGGATGAACAAGTAGAAGAAGAAGAAGTGGAAGAAATAGAAGAAGAAGAGGAAGAAACAGAAGAAGAAGAAGAAGTAAAAGAAGAAGAAGAAGAAGAAGAAGAAGAAGAAGAAGAGGAAGGGGAAGAAGAAGAAGTGGAATAAGAAGAAGAGAAAGAACAAGCAGAATAAGAGGAAGAAGAAGTTGAAGAACAAGAAGAAGTGGAAGAAAAAGAAGAAGAAGAGGAGGAGGTGGATGAGGAAGAAGAAGAAGAAGAAGAGGAAGAAGTTAAAACAGAGCAGGAAGAAGAAGTAGAAGTAGAAGCAGAAGAAGAAGAAGAAGAAGAAGAAGAAAGATTATAGATTAATAGGCAAGGGATTAGGGATTAGGAACTAGGTAGTCAAGGATTGAGGATTAGGTATTAGAAAGGTAGGGATTTAGAATTACGGATTAGCGATAGGTAATTAGGGTTAAGGTTTAGGGATTTAGGATTAGAGAATAGCAATTTTGAAATAAGTATTACGAATTAGAGATTAAGGATTATAGATTAAAGATTAAGGATTAAGGATTAATAGTTAGTTTTACGAATTAGGCATTAGGAGTTGGAGATTGATCAATTAAGTATTAAGTATTAGGGATTAGAGATTATAGATTTGGGATTAAGGATTTAGGACAAGTGATTAGAGATTATGGATTAGGGATCAAGGGTTAGGGATTAGGAATAAGAGATTAGGAATTAAGAATTAAAGATTAGTTGTTAGGGATTAGGTAATAGGGATTATGTATTAGGGTTTAAGGATTATTGATTAAGGATTAAAGATGAGCTATGGATTAAAGATTAATAATTAAGGATTAGTTATTAGGGATTGGCATTAGTGATTTGGGATTAGAGATTAAGGATTAGCAATTAAGAATTAAGGATTATAGATTATCGAGGGATGGATTAGGGATTTACATATTAGAAATTAAGGAGGCCAAGATTGGGGATTATGGATTACAGAATAGGTTTTTGGTTTAGGGATTATGTACTAAGGATTAGGACATAGGGACTATGGAATAGGGATTAAGGAATAAGGATTAAGGATTAGGGATTTGATTGGCGATTATGGATTAAGAATCAAGAATTAAAAAAATTAATAATTAAGTATTAAGGATTAGGGATTAGAGATTAGCTATTAGGGATTAGATATTAGAGGTTAGGAAATAAAAATTTGAGATAAGGAATTAGGGGATTGAGACTAAGGATTACAAATTAAGAGATTTGCCATTAAATATTAGGGATTAAGAATTAGAGATTAGGGATTAAGATTATAGATTAAGGTTTAAGAGTTACATATTAGGAGTTAGGTCTTAAGAATATGGGATTAAGGATTATAATTAGGGTTTAGGGATTAGAGAGGAAGGGATTAAGGATTATAGATTAGAGATTTAGAATTAGGGAGAGAAGGATTAAAGACTAGGGACTGGGGATTACAAAGTAGGAGAAAGATAAGTAGAAGAAGAAGAAGAGGAGGAGGATAAAGAAGAAGAGGAAGAAGAAGAAGAGGAGATGAAGAAGAAATAGAAGAAGAAAAAGAAGTAGAAAAGTAAGTAGTAGCTTCGGTAGTAGTAGTAGTAGAAGAAGAAGAATACAAAGAGAAGGAGGAGGAGGAGGAGGAGGAGGAGGAGGAGATTTAGATGAAGGAGAAGGACAAGCAAAAGGAGAAAGAAAAGGAAAAGGAGAAAGAGAAGGAGAAGAAGAAGAAGAAGAAGATAATGTAGAAGAAGATGAAGAAAAAGTTGGTGAAGAAGAAGAAGGTGAAGATAAAGTATAAGAAGAAGAAGAAGAGGAAAAAGAAGAGAAAGAAGAAGAGGAAGAAGAAGAGAAGGAAAAAAGGAAGAAGAAGTGGAAGAATAAAGAAAAAGGAAGAAGGATGAAAAAAGAAAAATGGAAAAAGGAAAGAAGAAAGGAGTAGAAGGAGAAGGAAAAAAAGAAGGAGAAAGAGAAAGGGAAGGAGAAGGAGAAGGAGAAGAAGTAGAACGAGAAAAAGAAGAAGTAGAAGTAAAAGAAAAAGAACAAGAGGAAGAAGAAAAAGACGAAGATGATGAAGAGGAAGAAGAAGAAGAGGAAGAAGAGGAAGAAAAGGAAGAAGAAGACGAAGAAGTAAAAGAAGAAGAAGAAGAAGAAGAAGAAGAAGAAGAAGAAAAAGAAGAAATAAAAGAAGTGCAAGAAAAAGAAGAAGAAGAGGATGAAGATAAAGAAGAAGAAGAAGAAAAAGTAAAAGAAGATGAATAATAATAATAAGGAGAAGAAGAAGAAGAAGATGTAAAAGAAGAAAAAGGAGGAGAAGAAGAAGAAGAAGAAGAAGAAGTAGAAGAAGAAGAAGAAGAAGAAGAAGAAGAAGAAGAAGAAGAAGAGAAGAAGAAGAAGATGATGAAGAAGAAGAATAAGATGATGATGAAGAAGAAGAAATAAAAAAAGAAGTAAAAGAATAGAAGAAGAAGAAGAAGAAGAAGAAGAAGTAGAAGAAGAAGAACAAGAAGAAGAAGAAGTGGAAGAAGAAGAAGAAGAGAAGAAGAAGAAAATGATGAAGAAGAAGAAGAAGATGGTGATGAAGAAGAAGAAATAAAAAAAGAAGTAAAAGAAGAGAAGAAGAAGAAGAAGAAGAAGAAGAAGAAGAAGAGGAAGAAGAGGAGGAAGAAGAAGAAGAAGATGAGGAAGAAGTGGAAGTAGAAGAAGAAGTAGAAGAAGAAGAAGAGGAAGAACAACAAGAAGAAGAGGAAGAAGAAGATGAAGAACAAGAAGTGGAAGAAGAAGAAGAAGAAGAAGAGGATGGGTAAGAAGAAGAAGAGGAAGAAGTCAAATAGGAAGAAGAAGAGGAAAAAATAAATAAGAAGAAGAAGAGGAAGAAGACATTATAGAAGAAGACGAAGGATAAGAAGAAGTAGAAGAAGAAGAAGAAGAAGAAGTAAAAATACTATAGATTAGTGGGCGAGGGCTTAGGGATTAGGTATTAAGGATATCGGATTATGCATTAGAAAGGCGGGGATTCAAGATTATGGATTAAGGATTTAGGACATGGGATTAGAGATTTATGATTAAAGATTACAAATTAAGTATTAGGAATTAAGGATTAGAGGTAAGTAATTAGGGTTAAGGTTTATGGATTAAGGATTAAGGAATAGGGATTTTGAAATAACAATTAAGAATTATACGTTGGGGATTAGAGATTAAGGATTAGGGATTAGTAATTAGATTAGGGATTAGGAATTAGGGTTTGAGTAGTTAAGGAATAAGTATTAAAGATTAGAGATTAGATATTAGTGATTAGGTATTAGGGATTAAGGATTGAGGATTAAGAATTATGAAATAGGGTTTAGAGATTAGAGATTTAGGATTAGGAGTTTAGGATAAGTGATTAGAGATTAAGGATTAGGGTTCAAAGGTTAGGGATTTGGAATAAGAGATTAGAGATTAGGGATTAGTGATTAGTGATTAAGAATTATAGATTATGGATTAGGGAGGGATGGATTAAAGATTTACATATTAGAAATTAAGGAGAGTGAGATTAAGGATTATGGATTATAGATTAGGGATAAAGAAGAAGAAGAAGGAGAATAAGAAGGAGAAGAAGAAGAAGAGGAGGAGGAGGAGGAGGAGGAAGAAGAAGAAGAAGAAGAAGAAGAAGAAGGAGAAGAGGAGGAATAAGAAAAAGAATTGGAGGACATAGAAGAAGGATAAGAAGAGCAAGAAGAGCAAGAAGAAGAAGAATAAGAAGAAAATATAGAAGAAGAAGAAGATGAAGAAGACAAATTATGACTTAGTGGACGAGGGATTAAAGATTAGGAATTATGTATTAGGGATTGGGGATTAAGCTTTATAAAGGAAGGGATTTGGTATGATTGATTAAAGATTAAGGATTAGGGATTACGGGTTCGAGATTAAGGATTAGGAATTAGGGATTAGCAATTAGGGCAAAGGTTTATGGATTTGGGAATAGTGATTTGGGAATCGGGATTAAGAATTAAGAATTAAGGTATAAGGATTAAAGATTAGGAATTAGAGACTAGATTAGGGATTAGGGATTAAGAATTATGGATTAAGGGGTTAATGATTGAGTATTAAGGATTAGAGAATAAAGATTAAGCAATAAGGATTAAGGATTAGGGATTAAGGATTAGGGATTAGGGATAAGGGATTATGTAATAGAGATTAGAGATTTGGGATAAGGGATTTAAGATGAGTGATTAAAGATTAGATTTTAGGGGTTAGGGATAATAGATTATGGTTAAGGATTAGGGACTAGGGACTACAGATTAACAATTAAGTATTAAAGATTAAGAATTAGGGTTTAAGCAATAGGAATTAAGGGTTAGGGATTAGGGATTAAGGATTAGGAATTAAAGATTAGAGATTAAAGATTAGAGATTTGGGATTTCACATTAGAGATTAGGATTCTGGATTAGAGATTAAGGAGTAGGGAGAGAAAGATTTTGGGTTATAGATTAGGGATTATGGATTAATAATTAAGTACTATGGATTAGAGATAAAGAAGAAGAAGAAAAAAGAAGAAAGAAAAAGAAAAAAGTAAGAAGAAAGAAGAAAAAGAAAGAAAAAAGAAGAAAGAAGAAAATGAAAGAAGAATGAAGGAAGAGGATAGAAGAAAGAATGAAGAAGGAAGGAGGAAGGAAGAAGAAATTAGAAAGAAGAAAGAAAAAAGAAAAAAAAAGAAGAAAGGAGAAGAAGAATAGAAGAAGAAGGAGAAGGAGAAGGAAAAGGAGGAAGGGAAAAACAAAGAGTAGACGAAGAAAGAAAAGGAGAAGGACAAGAAGAAGAAGAATAAGAAGAAGAGAAAGAAACAGGAGAAAAAGAACAATAGGAAGAAGAGGAAGAAGAAGAAAAAGTAGAAGAAGAAGACGAAGAAGAGGAAGAAGAAGAAGAAGAAGAAGAAGAATAAGAAGTAAAAGTTGTACAAGAAGAAGTAGAAAAAGAAGAAGAAGAAGTAGAAGTAAATAGAGTAGAAGAAGCAGAGGAAGAAGAAGAAGAAGAAGAAGAAGAGTAGAAGGAGTAAGAAGAAGAAGTAGTAGTAGTAGTAGTAGTAGTAGAAGAAGAAGATGATGACGATGATGAAGAAGATGAAGAGAAAAAGAAGAAGAAGAAGAAAAAGAAGAAGAAGTAGAAGTAAAAGGAGGAGTAGAAGAAGTAGAGGAAGAAGAAGAAGAAGAAGAAGAGTAGAAGGAGTAAGAAGAAGAAGAAGAAGAAAAAGTAGTAGTAGTAGTTGTAGTAGAAGTAGAAGAAGAACAACAATAAGAAGAAGATGAAAAAGATGAAGAGAAGAAGAAGAAGAAGAAGTAGTAGTAGTAGTTGTAGTAGAGGTAGAAGAAGAAGAACAACAAGAAGAAGATGAAAAAGATGAAGAGAAGAAGAAGAAGAAGAAGGGGAAGGACAAGAAGAAGAAGAAGTTGAAGAGGAAGAAGAAGAAGAAGAAGAAGAATAAGAGGAATAACAAGAAGAAGAGAAGAAGAAGAAGAAGAAGAAGAAGAAGAAGAAGAAGAAGAAGAATAAGAAGAAAAAGAAGAAGAGCATGTAGAAGAAGTGGAAGAGGAAGAAGAGATAGAAGACGTACAAGTAGAAGATGAGGAACAAGAGGAGGATGAAGACGATGTACAAAAAGAAGATAAAGATAAAGAAAAAGAAGGAAAAGTAGAAGAAGGAGAAGAAGAAAAGGAAGAAGAGGAAGATGAAGAAGAAGACGATGAAGAGGAAGAAGAGGAAGAAGAAGAAGAAGAAGAAGAAGAAGAAGAGGAAGAAGAAGAAGAAGAAGAAGACGAGGAGGTTGAGGAAGAAGAGGAAGACAAAGAAGAAAAAGATGACGAAGAAGAAGAACAGGAAGAGGAAGAAGAAGAAGAGGAAGAGGAAGAAGAAGAGGAAAAAGAAGAATAAGAAGAAGAAGAAGAAGAAGAAGATGAAGAAGAAGTAGAATAGGAAGAAGAGGAAAAAGAAGAGGAAGAAGTGGAAGAAATTGAAGAAGATGAGGAAGAAGAACAACTTTAAAAGTGGAAAAAGAAAAGGAAAATGAGGAAGAAGAGGATGAAAAAGAATAGGAAGAAAAAGAAGAGGAAGAAGAGGATGATGAAAAATAAGAAAAAGAAGAGAAAGAAGATTAAAAGGTGAAGTAGAAGAGTAAGAAGAAAAAGAAGAAGAAGAAGAAGAAGAAAAGAAGAAGAAGTAGAAGAGGAAGAAGATGATGAATAGATCGAAGAAGAAGAGGAAGAGGAAGAAGAAGAAGAAGAAGCAAAGGAGGAAGAAGAAGAACATGGGGAAGAAGAAGAAGAAGAAAAGTTAGGAAAAGAAAAAGAAGGAGAATAAGAAGAAGAAGAAGTAGAATTAGTAGAAGAAGAAGAATAAGAAGAAGATGAAGAATAAGAATAAGAAGAAGAAGAAGGGGAAGACGAGGAAGAAGAGGAAGATGAGGACGAAGAGAAACACAAAGATAAGGAGGAAGAAGAAGAAGAAAAGGAAGAACAATGGCAAGAAGAAGAGGAGGAATAAGAAGAAGAAGATCAAGAAAAAAAGAAGGAAGAAGTAGAAGAAGAAGAGGAAGAATAAGAAAAGAAGGAAGAAGGAGAAGTTGGGGAAGAAGAAGAACAGAAGAAGAGGTTGAAGTTGAAGAAGAAGAAGAAGAAGAAGTTGAAGAAGTGGAAGAAGAAAAAGAAGAAGAAGAAGAAGATGATGAAGAAGTAGTAGAAGAAGGAGAATAAGAAGAGGAAGAAGAAGAAGAGGAAAAAGAAGAAGAAAAAGAAGAAAAGGAAGTAGAAGAAAAAGAAGAAGAAGAAGAAGAAGAAGAAGAAGAAGAAGAAGATGTGGAAGAAGAGCAAGAGAGGAAGATGAGGAAGAAGAGAAACAAGAAGATGTGTGGGAAGAAGAAGTAGAAGAGAAGGAAGAAGAAGGAAAGGAAGAAGAAGGAGAGGAAGAAGAAGTGAAAGTGGAAGAAGAAGAAGAAGGGCAAGAAAAAGAAGAGGAAGAAGTGGAAGAAGAAAAGCAAGAAAAGCAAGGAAAAGAACAAGATGAAGAAAGAAAAGTAAAGGAAGAAGAAGAAGAAGGAGAAGTGAAAGAAATAGTAGAAGAAGTAGAAGAAGAAGAAGTTAATGAAGAAGTAGAAGAGAAAGAAGTGGAAGAAGAAGAAGAAGTAGAAGCAGAAGAAGAACAGGAAGTCGAAGAAGAAGAGAAAGAATAAGAATAAGAAGAAGAAGAAGCAGAAGAAGATGGAGAAGTAGAAGAAGTAGTTGAAGAAGTAGAAGGAGGTAATGAAAAAGAAGAAGAAGAAGAAGAAGAAGAAAAAAAAGAAAAAAAAGATGATGAAGAAGAAGAACAACAAGAAGAAGAGGTAGAGGAAGAAGAGAAAGAAGAAGAAGATGAAGAAGAAGAAGAAGAAGAAGAGGAAGAAGAAGAAGTTAAAGAACAAGAAGAAGAAGAAGCACAAGTGGAAGAAGTAGAAGGAGAAAAAGAAGAAGAAGAAGATGATGAAGAAGAAGTAGAAGAAGAAAAAGAAGGAGAAGTAGAAAAATAAGAAGAAATGGAATATGAAGAAGAAGAAGAAGAAGTAGAAGAAGAAGATGATGATGATGAAGAAGTAGTAGCAGTTGTAGAAGAAGATGATGAAGAAAAAGAATAGAAGGTGAAGAAGAAGAAGATGAAGAAGAAGAAGAAGAGGAAGAGGAAGAAAAAGGAAAAGAAGAGGGATATGAAGAAGAAGACGAAGAAGAAGATGGAAAGTAAGGATGAAGAAGAAGAAGACGAAGTGGAGGAAGAACAAGAAGAAGAAGAAGATGATGAAGATGAAGAAGAAGAAGAGGAGGAAGATGAGGAGGAGAGGAGGAAGTAGAAAAAGAAGTAAAGGAGGAAGAAAAAGAAGTGGAAGAAGAAGAGGATGAAGGAGAAGAAGAGGAAGATGAAGAAGTGGAAAAATGGAAAGAAGAAGAGGAAAAGAAGTAGTGGAAGATGAATAAGAACAAGAAGAAGAAAGAGAAGAAGAGGAGGAGGAGGAAGAAGAAGATAAGTAGAAGCGGAAGAAAAAGATGAAGAAAGTGTGAATGATGAGGAGAAGAGGGTGAAGAAGAAGAAGATGAGGAGCAAGAAGAAGAAGAAGAAGAAAAAGAAGAGGAACAACGAGTGGTTGAAGTAAAACAAGAGGAAGAAGAAGAAGAGAAAGGAAAGAAAGAAGAAGAGGAATAGTGGAAGTGGAAGGAGTGGAAGAAGAAGAAGAAGAAGAAGGAGCCGAAGAAGGAGGAGGAGAAGAAGAAGAGGGGGAAGAAGAAAAAGAAGGAAAAGAAGAAGAAGGCAAAGAAGAAGAGGAAGAAGAAGAAGAAGACGATGAGGAAGAAGAAAAGGAAGAGAAAAGAAGAAGGGGATGAAGATGCAGAAGAAGTGGAAGATGAAAAGGAGCTTGAAGAGGAAGATTTGGAAGAAGTAGAAGTTGGAGAAGAAGAAGAAGAAGAATTTGAACAAGAAGGTGAAGTAGAAGAAGCCGAAGGAGGAGAACAAGAAGAAGTAAAAGAAGAAGAAGAAGATGAAGATGAAGATGAAGATGAAGAAGAACAAGGAGAAGAGGATGGATTATAGATTAGGGAGGGTGGGCATAGGTTTTAGAGATTAGTTATTAGAGATTAGTTATTAGAGATTATGGATTAGAGAGTAGGGATTGAAGTAATAAAGATTATGGATTAGAGAGTAGGGATTGAAGTAATAAAGATTATGGATTAGAGATTTTTGGTTAAGGATTATGGATTCAGGATTCAGTATTAGGGATTAAAAAGGAATTAAGAATTAAGGATTAGCGATTACAAGTAGTGCTTAGGGACTAGAGATTCGGGATTAATGAGTAGATATTAGAGATTAAGGATTAAGGATTAAGGAATTAACGATTAGGGATTATAAATTATGGATTAAGGAGTAAGGGATTAAGAATAAGGGATTTTGGGTTAAAAATTAGGGATTAAGGGTTAGACATTAAAGATTAGGGATATGGGATTAAGGATCAAAGAGTAAGGATGAGGGATTAAAGATTAAGGGATTAGGTCTTAAAGATTAAGCATTATGGATTAGGTATTAGGGATTAAGGATTAAAAATTATTGATTAAGGATTGAGGACTAGAGATTAAGGATTAGAGAAGAAGAAGAAGTAGAAGTAGTAATAAAAGAAGAAGAAGATGTAGAGGTTGTAGTAGTAATAAAAGAAGAAGATGTAGAGGTTGTAGTAGTAATAAAAGAAGAAGAAGAAATAGAAGAAGAAGAATGAGGAGGAGGATAAGAATAAGACGAAGAAGAAGAAGAAGTAGAAGAAAAAAAGATTGAGTAGAAGATGAAGAAGACAAAGAAGAAGAAGAGGAGGAAAAAGAAGAAGAAGAAGAAGAAGAAGAAGAAAAGAAGAAAAAGAAGGAGAAGACAAAAAGAAGAATAAGAATAAGAAGAAGAAGATGTAGAAGAAGAAGGAAAAGAGAAGAAGAAGAAAGAGAAGAAGAAGAAGAAGTGTAAGAAGAAGAAGAGTAAAGAAGAAGAAGAAGAAGAAGAAGAGATGAAAAAGAAGAAGATGAAGAAGAAGAGAAGAAGAGTAAGAAGGAGAAGAAGAAGAAGAAGATAGAGGAGAACAAGAAGAAGGAAAAGTTAAAGAGGCAAAAGAGGAAGAAGAAGAAGAAGATGATGATGATGAAGAAGTAGATGTTGATAAAGAAGAAGTTGAAGAAGAAGAAGAAAAAGAAGAAGAAGAGGAACAAGAAAGAGAAGAAGGAGGAGAACAAAAAGGAGAAGAAGAAGAAGATGATGATGATGATGAAGAAGATGAAGAAGAAGAAGAAGAAGAAGAAGAAGATGAAGAAGATGAAGAATTAGAAGTTGAAGAAGAAGAAGTAGTAGAAGTAGAAGACGAAGAAGAAAAGGTAAAAGGAGCATAAGATGAAGAAGAAGAAGAGGAAGAAGAAGTTGAGGAAGAAGAAGACAAAGAAGAAGTAAAAGTAGAAGAAGAAAAAGAAGAAGAAGAAGAAGTAGAAAAAGAAGAAGAAGATGAAGAAGAACAAAAAGAAGAAGTTGAAGTTGAAGAGGAAGAAGATGAAATAGTTGTAGAAGTTGAAGAAGAAGAATAAGAAGAACCAGAAGAAGATGTAGAAGAAGTAGAAGATGAAGAAGAAGAAGATAAAAGCAGAAGAAGAAGTAGAAGAAGAAGTAGAAGGAGAAGAGGGAGAAGGAGAAGAAGAAGAAGAAGAAGAGGTAACAGCAGGAGAAGAAGAAGAAGAAGAAGAGAAAGAAGAAGACGAAAAGAAGAAGAAGAAGAAGAAGAGAGGAAGAAAAGAGAAGAGGAAGAAGAATAAAACAAGAAGAAGAAAAGGAAGAAAAAGAAGAAGAAGAAGAAGAAGACAAAGGAGTAGAAGAAGAAGAGGGGGAAGAAGAGAAACAAGAAAAAGAAGAAGGAGATGGCAAAGAAGAAGAGGTAAATGGGTAGGGATTTTGGATTAACGATTAAAGAGTAGGGATGAATGTTTAGAGATTAAGAGATTATTTGTTAAAGATTAAATATTATTTATTAGGGATTAGGGATTAAGTATTAAGGACTAGAGATTAGGGATTAGAGAAAAAGAAGATGAAGTAAAAGTAGTAAAAAAAGAAGTAGAAGAAGAAGGAGATGTAGTAGTAGAAGAAGAAGAAGAAATAGAAGAAGAAGAAGAAGAAGAAGATGAAGAAGAAGATGAAGAAGAAGAAGAAGAAGAAGATGAAGACGACGAAGAAGAAGAAGAGAAGAAGAAAAAGAAGAAGAAGAAGAAGAAGATGAAGATGAAGAAGAAGAAGAGAAGAAGAAGACGACTAAGAAGAAGAAGTAGAAGAGGAAGAATAAGAAGAAGTAGAAGAAGTTGAAGAAACAAAGAGGAAAGAGAAGATGAAGAAGGAGAAGAAGGCAAAGAAGAGGAAGTGGGGGGAGGAAGAAGAAGAAGAAGAAGAAGAAGAAGAAGAGAAGAAGAAGAAGATGAATAAGGAGAAGAAGAAGCAAAAGAAGAAGGAAAAGAGATGAAGAAGAAGAATAAGAAGAAAGAGAAGAACAAGAAGTTGAAGAAGAAGAAGATGTGTAAAGAAGAAGAAGAAGAAGAAGAAGAAAAGGAAAAGAAAAAGAAGAAAAAGAAAAAGAAGTGAAGAAGAAGAAGAAGAAGAAGAAGGAGAAGAAGA
>JAIUJO010000533.1:307500-310000 GCA_023846275.1 Vanilla planifolia
AAGAAATTGAAGAAGAACGAAGAATGGTTAGAACAAGAGGAAAATGTAGAAGAAAAGAAGAAGAGAAAGAAGAAGGGGAGAAAGTAGAAGAGGAAGAAGAAAAGAGGAAGAAGTAGAAGAAGAAGAAGAAGAAGAAGAAAATTAAGCAGAAGAAGTGAAGTGTAGAAGATGATGATGAAGAAGAAGAAGAAGAGGAAGAAGAAGAAGAAGACGAAGAAGAAGAGGAAGAGGAAGAAGAAGAAGAAGAGGAAAAAGAAAAAGAAGAAGAAGATAAAGAAGAGGAGGAAGAAGAGGACAATGATGATGAAGAATAAGAAGAAGGGGAAGAAGAGGAAGAAGTTGAAGATGAAGAAGTAGAAAAAGAAGAAGTAGAAAAAGAAGAAGAAGTAGAAAAAGAAGAAGTAGAACAAGCCAGAGAAGGTGAAGAAGAAGAAGGGGGAGGAGTAGAAGAAGAAGAAAATGAAGAAGATTACGAAGGAGAAGAACTGGAAAAAGATTAAGAAGAGGAAGAAGATGAGGAAGAAGAGGATAAACAGGAAGAGGAAAAAAGGAATGACAGGAGGACGAATAAGAATAAGAAGATGCAGAAGAGGAAGAACAGAATAAAAAGAAAAAGAAGAGGAAAAATAAGAAGAAAAGTCAAAGAAGTAGAAGAAGATGAAGAAGAAGAACTGAAGTACAAGAAGAAGAAGTAGAGGAAGAAGAAGAAAAGGAGAAGAAGATGAAGAAGAAAGAATATGAAAAAGCAGAAGTAGAAAAAGGAGAAGAAGAAGAAGAAGATGATGATGATGATGATGAAGAAGTAGAAAAACAAGAAGAATAGGAGGAAGAAGAATTAGAAAAAGAAGATGAAGAAGAAGAAAAAAAAGAAGTTGAAGATGAAGATGAAGAAGATGAAGAAATAATAGTAGTAGAAGAAGTAGAGGAAGAAGAAGAAGAAGAAGAAGAACTAGATGAAGATGTAGAAGTAGTAGTAGTAGAAGAAGAAGAAGCAGCAACAAAAGAAGAAAAAGAAGAAGAAATAGAAGAAGAAGTGGTAGAGGTTGAAGAAGAAGAAGAAGAATAAGTGAAAGGAGGATGAAGAGGAGAAGAAGAAGAAGAAGAAGAAGAAGTCGAAGAAGAAGAGGAAAAAGAAGAAGAAGAAGAAGAAGAAGAAGAAGATGAGGAGGAGGAAGAAAAAGAAAAGTGGAAGTAGAATAATAATAATAATAATAATAACAATAATAATAATAATAATAAGAGAAAGAAGAAGAGGAAGAAGGGGAAGAAGAAGAAGAGGTAGAAGAGGAGGAGGAGGAAGAAGAAGAAGAAGAAGAAGTCAAAGAAGAGGAAGAAGAAGAAGAAGAAGCCAAAGAAGAGAATGAAGAAGAAGAAGAGGAAGAGGAAGAAGAGGAAGAAGTAGTAGTAGAAGAAGAAGAAGAAGATGAAGAAGAAGAAGAACATGAAGAAGAAAAAGAAGAGGAAGAAGAAGAAGAGGAAGAAGATGAAGAAGAAGTAAAAGAAGAAGAGGAAGAAAAAGAAAAAAATAGAAGAAGAAGTAAATGAATAAGAGGAGGAGGAGGAGGATGAAGAAGAAGAAGATGTAGAAGAAGAAGTAGAAGAAGAGGAAGATGAGGAGAAGAGGTCAAAGAAGAAGAAGAGGATCAGGAGGGCGAGGAAGAAGAAGTGGAAAAAGAAGAAATAGAAGAGGATGAAGAAGAAGAAGAGGAAGAAGAAGAAGAGGAAAAAGAGGAAGTAGAAGAGGGAAAGAAGAAGATTAAGAAGAGGAAGAAGAAGTGGAATAAAAGGAATAAGGAGAAGAAGAAGCTGAAGTGGAAGAAGTTGAAGAAGAAGTAGAAGAAGAAGAGGAATGAGGAGAAGAAGATGAAGAAGAAGACAAACATGAGGAAGAAGAAGAAGAAGAAGGGGAAGAAGAAGTAGAAGAAGTTGAGGAAGAAGAAAAGGAAGAAGAAGAAGAGGAATAAGAAGAAAAAGAAAAAGAAGAAGAAGAAGAAGAAGAAGAAGAGAAAAATGAATTAGAAGAAGAGGAGGAAGAAGAAGAAGCAGAAAAAGAAGTAGAAGTGGAAGATGAGGAAGAAAAGGAAGAAGAAAAGGAAAAAGATGAAGAACAACAACAAGAAGAAGAGAAAGAGAAGAAGAAGAAGAAGAAGAAGAAGAAGAAGAGCAAGAAGAAGAAGAAGAAGATGATGATGATGATGAAGAAGAGGAACAGGGGGAAGAAGAAGAAGAAGAAGAAGATGTAGAAGAAGGAAGAGAAGAAGAAGAAGTAGAAGAAGAAGAAGAAGAAGAAGTAGAAGAAGAAGCAAAGGAAGGGGAAGGGAAGAAGAAGAAAATGAAGAAGGAGAAGTAGAAGAAGTGGAAGAAGGCGAAGAGTAAAAAGAAGAAGAAGATGAAGAGGGAAATGGGGAGAAGAAAAGAAGAGGCAAAAGAGAAGAAGAAGAAGGAGAAGATGATGATGATGAAGGGGGAGGAGGAGGAGGGGGAGAAGAAGAAGAAGAAG
>JAIUJO010000533.1:320000-332500 GCA_023846275.1 Vanilla planifolia
AAGAAGAAGAAGAAGAAGAAGCAGAAAAACAAGTAGATGAAAAAGGAGAAGAAGATGTAGAAGAAGAAGGGGAGGAAGAAAAAGAAGAAGAAGAAGAAGATGATGATGATTAAGAAGTAGAAGTCAAAAAAGGAGGAGGAGGAGAAGAAGAAGAAGAAGAATAAGTGGATGAAGTAGAGGAAGAAGAAGAAGAAGATGAAGAGGAGGAAGAAAAAGAGAGGAAGAAGAAGCAAAAGAATTAGAATTAGAAGGAGGAGAAGAAGAAGGAGAAGGAGACGAAGAAGAAGAAGAAGAAGAAGAAGAAGAAGAAGAAGAAAATGTAGAAGAACAAGAAGAAGAAGAAGAAAAAAAAGAAGAAAAAAAAGAAGAAAAAAAAGAAGTGGAAGAAAATGACAAAGAAGTAGTAGAAGAGGAATATGAGGAAGTGGAAGAAGAAGAAGAAGAAGGAGAAGAAGATGATGAAGTAGAAGTAGTAGTACTAAAAGAATAAGAAGAAGAAGAAGGAGAGCAAGAAGAAAAGGAAGAAGAAGAAGAAAAAGAACAAGAACAACAAAAATAAGAGAAAGAAGAAGATGAATAGGAAGAAGAAGATTAAGAAGAAGAGGAAGATGAATTTGAGGAAGAAGAGGAAGAAGAAGAAGAAGAAGAAGAAGAAGAATAAGAAGAGGAAGAAGAAGAGGAAGAAGAGCAAGAGGAAGATGAAGAGGAAGATGAGGAGAAAGAAGATGAAGAAGAGGAAGTAGAAGAGGATGAAGAAGAAGTAGAGGAAGAAGAAGAAGAGGAAAAGATATATAAGAAGTGGAAAAGAAGAAAAGGAAGAAGAGGAAGAGGAAGAAGAAGAAGAAGAAGTAGAGGAGGAAGAAGAAGAAGAGCAAGTGGAAGAAGTAGATGAAGATGAATAAGAGGAAGATAAGGATAATAGGAAGTAGTAGAAGAAGAAGTTGAGGAAGAAGAAGAAGAGGAGGAGGAAAAAGAAGAAGTAGAACAAGAGGATGATGTAGAAGAAGTGGAGGAAGAAGAAGAGGATAAATAGAACGAAGAAGATGAAAAGAAGAAGAAGGAGAGGAAGAAGAAGAAAAAAAGGAAGAAGAAGAAGAAGATGAAGAAGAGGAAGAAGAAGAAGAAGGAGAAGAAGAAGTACAAGAAGAGTAAGAAAAATAGAAGAAAAAGAAGAAGAAGATAAAGTAAGAAAAGAAGAAGTGAGGAAGTAGAAGAAGAAGAGAAGAAGTAAAAGAAGAAGGAAAACATGAGGAAGAGTATGAAGAAGGTGAATAGGAAGATGTAGAAGTGGATGAAGAGGAAGATGAGGAAGAAGAAGTAGAAGAAGAAGAAAATGAATAAGAAGAAGAAAAAGAAGAGAGGGAAGAAGAAGAATATGAAGAAGCTGATGATGTAGAAGAAGGAGAAGGAAAGGAAGAAGTAGAAGAAGAAGAATATGAAGAAGAACATGAAGAAGAAGATGGGTTATGGATCATGGAGGGTGGGCTTAGGCATTATGGTTTAGTTATTAGAGATTAAGGATTAGGGATTATAGATTTGAGTTATAGAGATTATGGATTAAAGATTAAGGACTAGGGATTAGAGGTTAAGTTTTAAGGATTAGGGATTAGTGATTACGACTAGGGTTTAAGGATTAGAGATTAGAGATTAAGATATAAGGGATTAGAGATTTGGGATAAGAAAGTAAGGATTATGAATTATGGATTAAATATTTAGGGATTAAGAATAAGAATCAAGGATAAGGGATTTAGGGTTTTGAATGAAGGATTAGGATTTGGGAATAGAGATTAGAGATTAAGGATTAGTGATTCTTGATAAGGGATTAAAGATTAGGAATGAGGGATTAGAGAATTAGGGACTAGGTCTTAAAGACTAAGCTTTGAGGATTAGGGATTAAAGATTAACAACTATAGATTAGGGATTAGGGAAGAAGAAGAAGATGGAAAAGAGGAAAAAGTAAACGAAGTAGAAGACAAAGAAGTAGAAGAAGAACAACAAGAAGAAGTATTAGTAGTAGTAGTAGAGAAGAAGAAAAACAAGAAGAAGGAGAAGAAGAAGAAGAAGAAGAACAAGAAGTAGAAGAAGAAAACGTTGGAGGAGAAGATGATGAAGAAAGGGAAGAAGAAGAAAAGAAGAAGAGGAAGAAAAAGAAGAAGAAGAAGAAGAAAAAGAAGAATAATAAGAGAAGTAGTAGAACAAGAAGAACAAAAAGAAGAAGAAGAAGAAGAAGAAGAAGATCGTGATGATGATGATGAAGAAGAAGAAGAATATAATGTTGAAGAAGAAGAAGAAGAGGAAGAAGAAGAAGAAAAAGATGAAAAGAAGAAGAGGAAGAAGAAGAGATAGAGGAAGAAGAAGAAGACGAGGTGCAGGAAGAAGAAGAAGAAGAGGAAGAAGAGGAAAAAGAGGAAGAAGAGAAAGAAGAAAAACAAGAAGATGAGGTGGAAGAAGAAGAAGAAAAGGAAGAAGAAGAGGAAGAAGAAGAAGAAGTAAAGGAAGAAGTAGAAGTAGAAGAAGAAGAAGGATGATGATGAAGAAAATCAAGGAGTACAGGAAGAAGAAGAAGAAGAAGGAGAAGACAACAAAGATGAAGAAGAATAAGAAGAAGAGACAGAAGAAGAAGGAGAGTAGTAGAAGAAGAAGAAGAAGAAAGAGAAGGAGAAGAAGTGGAAGAAACAAAAGAGTAAAGACGAAGAATAAGAAGAGAGGAAAAAGGAGAAAAAGAAGAGAAGAAGAAGAAGAAAAAGAAGAAGAAGAAGAAGTGAAGGAGGAGGAAGAAGAAGTAGAAGAAGAAGAAGAAGAAGAAGAAGAAGAAGTCAAAGGAAGAGGAGGAGAAGAAGAAGAAGTAGAAGAAGAAGAAGAGGAAGAAGAAAAACAAGAAGGAGAAGAAGTAGAAGAGGAGGAGGAAGAAGAAGTAGAAGTGGAAGAAAAAGAAGAAGTAGAAGGTTACGAGGATGATAAGGAGAAGTGGATGAAGAAGAAGAAGTAGATAGGGAGGAAGAAGAAGAAGAAGGGGAAGAAGAAGAAGAAGAAGAAGAAGAAGAAGAGGATCAAGAAGAAGAAGGGGAAGAAGAAGATGTGGAAAAAGAGATAAAAGAAGATGAATGCTAAAGAGGAGGAAGAAGAAGAAGAAGAGGAAGGAGGAGAAGTAGTAGTAGTAAAAGAAGAAGAAGAAGAAGTGGAAGAACAAGAAGGAGAAGAAAAAGAAGAAGTAGAAGAAAAAGAAAAACAAGAAGAAGAGGAAAAAGTAGAAGAAGAAGAACGAGAAGAAGAGGATGAAGAAAAAAGGATGGAGAAGAAGGGGAGAAGAAGAGTAAGAAGAGGAAGAGGAAGAAGAAGAAGAAGAAAAAGAAGTTGAAGAAGAAGAGGAAGAAAGGGAAGAAAAATAGGGAGAAGAGGAGGAAGAAGAAGGAGAGGAAGTGGAAGAAGAGGATGAAGGTGGAAAAGAGGAATAAGAATAAGTACTACAAGAAGAAGAAGAAGAATTTTAAGAAGAAGATGAGGGGGAAGAAGAAGAAGAAGAAGATGAAGAAGATGTGGAAGAAGAAGAAGAAGAATAAAAAGAAGAAGAAGAAAAAGAATAAAAAGTAGAAAAAGAAGAAAAAGAAGAAGAAGAAGAAGATGATGATGATGATGATGAACAAGTCGAAAGAAGAACAAAAAAGAAGAGGAAGATGAGGAGAAGAGGACGAAGACGAAGGAAGAAGATGAGGACCAAGAAGAAGAAAAAGAGGAAGAAGAAGGGGAAGAAGCAGAAGTGCAAGAAGAAACAAGAAAAACAAAGAAGAAGAAGAAGGGGAAGAAGAAGAAGAACAGGAAGAATTTGAAAAAGAAGAAGAAGAAGAAGAAGAAGAAGATGAAGGGAAGAAGAAGAAGAAGAAGAAGTAGAAGAAGAGGAAGAATTAGAAGAATAGAAAGAAGAAGAAGAAGAAGAGGAAGAAGCTGAAGAGGAAGAAGATAATGAACAAGAGGAGGAAGAAGAAGAAGAAGATAAAGAAAAGAAATTAGAGGAGAAAGAAGAGGAAGATAAACAATTAGAAGAAGAAGAAGATGATGATGATGAAGAAGAGTAAGAAAAAGTAGTAGTAGAAGAAGAATAAGTAGAAGAAGATGAAATATAGGAAGATGGGAGAAGAAGAATAAGGAGACGAAGAAGAAGAAGAATAAGAAGAAGAAGGAGAGTAAGTGGTACAAAAAGAAGATGAAGATGAGGAAAAAGTAGTAGAAGAAGAAGAGAAGGAAAGAAGAAGAAGTAGAAGTAGAGGAGGATGAGGAAGAAGAAAAAGAATAAGAAAAAGAAGAACAATAAGAAGAAGAAGAAGAAGAAGATGCAGAAGAAGAAGAAGAAAAAGAAGAGGTAGAAGAAGTAGAAGAAGTAGAAGAAGAAGAAGAAAAGAAGAAGAAGAAGAAGAAGAAGAAGAAGAAGTAGATAAGAAGAAGAAGAAGAATAAGAAGAAGAAGAAGTAATAGTAATAGTAGAAGAAGAAGAGGAAGAGAAGAAGCTGAAGAAGAAGTAGAAGCTGAAGAAAAAGAAGAATAAGAAGAAGAAGTAGAAGTAGAAGAAAAAGCAAAAGAAGAAGAAGAAGAAGAAGAAGAAGAAGAAGAAGATAATGATGATGATAAAGAAGAAGAAGAAGGAGAAGAAGAAGCAGAACAAGAAGAGGTAGAAGAGTAGAAGAAGAAGAAGAAGAAGAAGAAGAAGAAGAAGAGGAAGAAGTAGAAGTTGACGAAAGAAGAGGAGAAGAAGAAAAAGAAGAAGAAGAAGAAAAAAGAAGAAGAAGAAAAAGAATAGAAAGAAGAAGAGTAAAAAGAAGAAGAAGAAGAAGAGGATGAATAAAAAGAGAAGAAGAAGAGAAGAAGAAGGAGACGACGATGATAGGAAAAAAAGGTGTTAGAAGAAAAAATGGTAGAAGAAGAAAAAGAAGAATAAGAGGAACAAGAAAAAAAGAAAAGGATGAAGAAAAAGATGAAGAAAGAGAAGAAGAAGAAGAAGAAGAAGAGAAAGTGGAAGAAGAAGAAGAACAATTAGAAGAGGAAGAAGAAGACGATGAAGAAGAAAATGGAGAAGATGATGAAGAAGAAGAGTAGAGGAGGAGGAGGAGGAAGAAGAAGAGAAATAGAAGAGGAAGAAGTAAAACAAGAAGAAGAAGAAGAGGATGATGGGAGAGAAGAGGCCAAAGAAGAAGAAGAAAAAGAAGAAGAAGAAGCAGCAGAGGAAAAAGAGAAGAGGAAGAACAAGAAGATGAAAAGATAAAGAAGAAGAGGAAATTAAGAATTGGAGGGAGAAGAAGTAGAAGATGTAGAAGTGGAAGAAGTAGAAGAAGAAGAAGAAGAAGAAGAAGAAGAAGAAGAAGAAGAACAAAAAGAGAAGGATGAGGAGAAGAGGATGAAGAAAAAGAGAAAAAAGAGAAAGAAGAAGAGGAAAAGAAGAAGAGAAAGAGAAAGAAGAAGAGGAAAAGAAGATTAAGAAGGAGAAGAAGAATAAGAGGGCCGAGAAGAAGAAGAAGAGGAAAAGAAGATTAAGAAGGAGAAGAATAATAAGAGGACCGAGAAGTACAAGAAGAAGAAGAAGATAAAGAAAAAGAGGAAGAAGTGGAAGAAGAAGAAGAAGAGGAACAAGAAAAAGATCATGATGCAGAAGATGAAGATGAGAAAGAGAAAGAAGTGGATTGAGTGGAAGAGGAGGAATATGAAGAAGAAGAAGAAGATAATGTAGAAGAAGGAGAATAAGAGGAAGAAGAAGAAGAAGAAGAAGAGGATGAAGAAGAAGAAAAAGAACAAAGAAGATGGATTATGGATTAGGGAGGATAAGCTTAGGGATTAAGGATTAGTTGTTTCAGATTAGGGATTAGGGAGGTAGGGATTAGGGATTAGAGATTGTGGATTAAGGATAAGGTATTTTCAATTAGCTATTACGAATTATGGATTATGAATTAGGGATTAGCCATTACGACTAGGGTTTTGGTATTAGGGATTATGGAATAGAGATTAGAGATTAGTGATTAGGTACTAAAGCATAAGAGATTAGGGATTAAGAATTATGGATTAAGGATTAAGAGACTAAGAATAAGGACTAAAGATAAGCAATTCAGGATTAAGGATTATAGATTTCACACTTTAGATTAGAGATTAAGGTTACAGATTTAGGATAAGGGATTAAAAATTATGATATAGGGATTAGAGATTAAGAGATTAAGTCTTAAAATTAAAAATTAAGGATTAGGGATTAAGGATCAGAGATTAGTGATTAGAAATTACGGATTAGGGATTAAAGATGATAAAGAAGAAGTAGAAGAACTAGAAGTAGAAGAAGAAGAGGTAGAAAAAGAGGAAGAAGAAGAAGAAGAAGAAAAAGTTGTAATAGTAATAGTAGAAGAAGAAGAAGAATAAGTAGAAGAGGAAGAAGTAGAAGAAGTAGAAGAAGAAGAAGGAGAATAAGGAGAAGAAGAAAAAGAAAAAGAAGAAGAAGATGTAGAAGAAGAAGAAGATTGGGGACAAGATAAAGATGTAATTGAAAAAGACAAAGAAGAAGAAGAGGAGCAAGAAGAAGAAGAAGAGAAGAGGAAGAAGGAGAAGAAGAAGAAGAAAAAGAATAAGGAGAAGAAGAAAAAGAATAAGAATAGTAGAAGAAGAAGAAGAAGAAGAAGTAGAAGAAGAAGAAGAAGAAGAAAAAGATGATGATGATGATGATTATGATCATGATGAAGATGGAGAAGAAGAATAAGAAGAAGAAGAAGAAAAAGATGACGATGATGATGAAAAAGAAGAAAAGAAAGAATATGAAGAGGAAGAAGAAGAAAAAGAAAAAGAAGAAGAAGAAGACGAAGAACAAGAAGAAGAAGCAGAAGATTCTGAAGAAAAGCAAGAAGAAGAAGAAGAAGAGAGAGAAGATAAGGAGCAAGAAGAAGAAGAAGAGGAAGAAGAGGCAGAGAATGAAGAAGAAGAAGAAGAGCAACAAGAAGAAGAGGTAAAAGAAGAAGAAGAAGAAAAGGAAGAAGAAGAAGAAAAAGAAGAAGAAGATGATGAAAAAGAAGTAGTAGTAGCAGTAATAGAAGAAAAAGAAGAAGAAGAAGGAGAAGAAGAAGAAGATAAGAAGAAGAAGAAGAAGCAGAAGAAGAAGAAGAAGAAGAAGAAGAAGATGATGAAGAAGGGGAAGTAGAATCATGAGAAGGAGAAGAAGAAGAAAAAGAAGAAGAATAAGAAGAAGAAAAACAAGAAGTAGAAGGAGAAGTGAAGAAATTGAAGAAGGAGGAGAAAAAGAAGAGGAGGAAGAAGAAGAGTAGAAAGGAGAAGATGACGAAGAAGAAGAAGAAGAGAAGAAAAAGATGAAGAAGAAGAAGAGGAGAAGAAGAAGAAGAAAAAGAAGTAGAAGAAGATGAAGTGGAAGGTGGAGGAGAAGAATAAGAAGAACAAGTAGAAGAGGAAGAGGACGAAGAAGGAGAAGAAGAAGAAGTAGAAGAAGAAGAAGATGAAGAAGAAGAAGAAGAATTAGAAGAAGTAGAAGATGATGAAGAAGAAGAAGAAGAAAAAGAAAAAGACGAAGGACAAGAAAAGGAAGAGAAGAGGAGGAAGAAGAAGAAGAAGAAGAAGAAGAAGAAGAAGAAGTAGAATAGGAAGAAGGAGAAGAAGTAAAAGAAAAAAAATAAGAAGTGGAAGAAAAAGAAGAAGAGGAAAAAGGAAGAAGAAGAAGAAGATGAAAAAAAAGTCGAAGAGACAGAAATTGATTAAGTGAAAGAAGAAGAAAAATAAGAAGAAGAAGAAGAAGAAGAAGAAGAAAAATAATAAGAAGTGGAAGGAGAAGAAGAAGAAGTAAAAAAAGAAGATGAGGAGCAAAAGGAAGGAGAAGAGGAAGAAGAAGAAGAGGGAGGAGAAGAAAAGGGACATAAGGATGAAGTGCAAGAAGAAGAAGAAGAATAGGAAGAAGGACAAGAAGACGACCAAGAAGAAGAAGAAGAAGAAGAAGTGGAACAAGAAGAAGAAGAAGTAGCAGAAGAAGAAGAAGAAGAGGAAGAAGAATAAGAAGAGGAGAAAGAAGAAGAAGAGGAACAAGAAGAAAAGGAAGAAGGAAAAGAAGAAGAAGAAGAAGAAGAAGACGTGGAGGAAGAAAAAGAATAAGATATGAAGAAGATGGAGAAGAAGAAGAAGAAGCAGAAGAATAAGATGAAGAAGATGACGAAGGGGAAGTAGAAGAAGAAGGAGAAGAAGAAGAAAAAGAAGAAGAATAAGAAGAAGAAGAAGAAGAAGTAGAAGGGAAAGAGAAGAAGAATAAGAAGAAAGAGAATACAGAGGCAAAGAAGAAGTCAAAATGAAGAAGAGTAAAGAGAAGAAGATGGAGAAAAAGAAGAAGAAGAAGAAGAAGAAAAGAAGAAGAAGAAGAAGATGATGAAGAAGAAGTAGTAGAAGATAAAGAAGAAGAAGAAGAAGACGATGAAGAAGATGATGATGAAGGAGAAGAAGAAAAAGAAAAAGAAGGAGAAGGACAATAAAGAGAAGAAGAAAAAGAAGAAGAAGAAGAAGAGGAAGTGGAAGAAGGAGAGGAAGAAGAGGAAGAAGAAGGAGAGGAAGAAGATGATGTGGAAAAATGAAGAATAAAAGGTTAAAAAAAGGTAGAAGAGACCGAAAAAGAAAAAGAGGAAGAAGAATAAAAGGAAGTAGATGAAGAAGAAAAAGATGAAGAAGAAGATGAAGAAGAAGATGAAGAAGAAGAATAAGAGGAAGAATAAGAAAAAGAAGTAAAAGAAGAAGAAGATGAGGAAGAAAAGGAAAGAAAAGAGGAAGAAGAAGAAAAGGAAGATGAGGAAGAAGAGCCAAAAGAAGAAGAAAAAGATGTGGGAGAAGAAGAAGAAGACAAAGAAGAAAAAGAAAAGAAGTGGAACAAGAAGTGGAAGAAGAAGAAGAAGAGGAAGAAGAAGAGGAAGAAGAAGAAAAAGAGGAACAAGAAGGAAGAAGAAGAAGAAGCAGAAGAGGAAGAAGAAGTGGAAGAAGACGAAGAAGGAGTGGAAGAGGAAGAAGAAGATGAATACGAAGAAGGAGAAGAAGAAGAAGAAGAAGAAGAAAAAGGAGAAGAAGAATAAGAGGAGGAGGAAGAAGATCAAGAGGAGGAGGAGGAGGAGAAGAAGAAGAAGAAGAAGAAGGGGAAGAGGAAGAAGATGACCTAAAGGAAGAAGAGGAGTAAGAAGAAGTAGATGAAGAAGAAGAAGAAGAAGAAGAAGAATTTGAAGAAAAGATGAAGTAAAAGAATAAGGAGGAGGAGAAGATGTATGAGAAGATGCTGAAGAAGAAGAACATGAAGAAGAAAATGGATTCTCTTATTCAAAAGTGGCCGAACCCTACAAAACGAACCTCATTATGGAGGCTCAAAAACAAAATCTATCAGCAATAGGTTACGCAAAGGATTGGACAGGGGCATACCCCTATCCCCCACAAAATCAGAAACACATACAACTTTAGCAACCCAATAAGCAGGGGCATTGCTCTTCCTAAAGACATGTGAGAACCACAAAGCCCTCATGCTTCTAGCTTATTAAAGGGCATCCAAATACAAACCTCCCTTCATGGGATAATGAACTAACTGCATGACCTCGTGTAAAGCAATGGTGGAGTTAGACTGGATCCTAACAGCATGATATCTCTGAAGCTTGGTCATGATCAGCACAATTGCTTCCAAGATTGTCCGAACCTCCATAGCATCGTAGGCCTCTAAAAGAAGTCTCTTGCCCACAATGTAGATAGGACACCCGAAATGATACCGAGCAACAATGCCCACACCAGCCTCCTTACCATTCACAACTGTCATAGTTTAACATGATCCATCCCGTTGGGGGGGGGGGGGGGGAAGCCAAGTAGGGGTTACAAGGGATCCCATAGGGTGAAGCTTCCTACTAGACGTAGATGGATAAGAAATGGGAGTGTTCATTGTTGCGGCATTTTCCAACTTGAACTTCCTAATTAGGATATCCTTGCTTAGGGTGGCCCTGTTATGCTTCTTGAGGTTTCTATTCTCCCATATGTAATACATAGTGGTAGGGACACAGGCAAGTGACATGCTAAAATTCCACATGCCATTCTAGGTAGCTCGACGTAGGACAAGAAACTCACGAGGGGCCACGTCATAGTGCCCACGAGCTCGCTGCGGCATAGGCCCAGCGTCGAGGCAGCAGTACATCACACAGGGTCCTCCCAGATTTGTTGCACCATCCTATAGTCCCAAAGTGCTTGCTGAAGGGTCTCCATCACACCACTGCCCCATATGTAGTATCTACAGTCCCCTGAATGCCTCTCCATAAGCCAAACGGCCATGAGGATGAGATCCTTTGCTGGCCTCCAAATGAACGTGTGAATTCGAGGCATTGTCTTCATCCTTCAAATCCAAGCTAACTGATTCCCATGATTAGAAGATGACTCATATTTCTCCCTCCTAGATGTAACAATAAGGGTCTGATAGAACGAAGAACATCAGACTTTGGTCGATTCAATAAGTGCCTGACGCAGCTTATCCTCCACAGTGTTAAAACCCCATGGTAAAAGGGAAACCCTATCCATAAGTAAAGAGCTAGCCCACCTTATAGAAGAGTCCAAGTCTCACATCCTGGAAGCCAAGGTGCAATCCTGCAATGACTATGACCAGGTGGCCTCCAAATTAGTATAAGTTTGGCGGGTAGTCGATGGCAAGTGAATGGACTTTCTTGAAGACAAGTGGTTGGGTTTCGTCCACTCTGGATTAGGGCAGGTGTGCTGAAGGATTAGGGATATGTTATTCGGTATAAGGGACTATGGATTAGGGAAGTACATATTAGGGATTATAGATTAAGGATTAAGGATTATGTATTATAGAATAGGAATTTGGGATTACGAATTAAGGATTGGTTATTACGACTAGGGTTAAGGGATTATGTATTAGGTATTAGGGAATTGAGTTGAGGGATTAGGTATAAGTTATTAAGGACTAGATATTAAAGATTAGGAATTATGGATTAGGTATTAAAAGATTAAGGGATTAAGAATAAGGATTATAGATTATAGATTTGGGAATAGAGATTAGAGATTAGGGATTAGAGATTAAGGGTTAATGATGAAGAAGCTAAAGGAGAGGAACAAGCAGAAGAAGTGAAAAAAGTAGAATAAGGAATAGATGAAGAAAAAGTAGTAGTAGAAGAAGAAGAATAATAATAAGTAATAGAAGAAGAAGAAGAAAAAGAAGTAATAGAAGTAGAAGATGGAGGGGAAGATTAAGAAGAAGAAGACGAAGAAAAAGAAGAAGAAAAGGAGGAAGAAAAAGAAGAAGAAGAGGAAGAAGAGAAGAGAAGAGAAGAAGAGAAGAGAAGAGAAGAAGAAGAAGAAGAAGAAGAAGGGGAAGAAGAAGAAGAGGAGGAAGAAGAAAAAAAAGAAGTAGTAGTAGTAGAAGAAGAGGAAAAAAGAAGAACAAGAAGAAAAAGAACAAAAAGAAGTGATAGAAGTAGAAGATGGAAGACAAGACAAAGAAGAAGAAGAAGTGGAGGAAGAAGAAGAATAAGGTGATGATGATGATGATGAAGATGAAGATGAAGTAGAAGAAGAAGAAATAGAAGAAAAAGTAGTAGTAGCAGTAGTAATAGTAAAAGAAGAAGAATAAGAAGAAGAAGGAGAAGAAGATGAAGCAGAAGAAGGAGAAGAAGAATAAGAGGAAAAAGAAGAATCAAAAGAAGAAGAAGACGTAGAAGAAGAAGACGTAGAAGAAGAAGAGGAAGAAGAAGACGAAGAGGAAGAATAAGTAGAAGAAATAGAAATAGAAGTACAAGAAGAAGAAGGAAGAAGAAGTGGAAGAATAAGCAGAAAAAGAAGAAAGAGAAGAAGAAGAAGAAGTAGTAGAAGTAGAGGAAAAGACGAAGAAGAAGAAGGAGAAGAAAAAGTAGAAAAAGAAAAAGAAGAAGAATAAGAAGAAGAAGAACAATAAGAAGATGAGGAAGAAGAAGAAGAAGAAGAAGAAGAATATGAAGAAGAAGATGATGGTGAAGAAAAAGAAGAAGATGAAGAAGTATAAGAAGATGACAATGGATTATAGAATAGGGAAGGTAGGCCTAGGCTATAGGTATTAGTTATTAGAGATTAGGGATTAAGGATTTGAGTGATAAGAATTTGGGATTAGAGGTTAAAGATTAGGGATTCGACATTACATAATAGTGATTAGGAATTATGAATTAAGGACTATTTGTTAGACCTAAAGTTTAACTAGAGATTAGGGATTAGGGAATAAAGAATAAGGATTAAGGATTAGGAAGTATGGATTAAATGTTAAAGGATTAAGAATAAGGATTAAGGATTAGCGATTTATGGTTAAGAATTATGATCTAAAGATTTGAGGTTAGACATTAAAAATTATGGATTTAGCATAAGGGATTAAAGATTAGGTTGAGAGATTAAAGATTAAGGGATTAGGATTTAAAGATTAAGAATTAAGTATTAAGGAATAAAGATTAAGGATTAAAGATTAGGGATTAGGGAAGAAGAAGATGTTGAAGCTA
>JAIUJO010000533.1:335000-340000 GCA_023846275.1 Vanilla planifolia
GAAGAATAGGAAAAAGAGAAATAAGAAGAGGAAAAGAAGAAGAGGACGAAGAGGAAGTAGAAGAAGAAGAAGAAGAAGAAGAAGTGGTGGAGGAAGAAGAACAAGAAGAAGAGGAAGTGGAAGAAGAAGACGAAGATGAAGAGAAAGACGAGGGGAATTGGAAGTAGAAGATGAAGAATGGAAGGAAGAAGAAGAAGAAGTAGAAGAAGAGGAGGAAGAAGAAGAGGATAAGTAGAAAGAAGAAGAGGAAAAGAAGTAAAGGATGGAGAGGAAGGAGAAGAAAAAATGGGAGAAGAAGAAGAAGAAGAAGAAGAAGAAGGAGAAGAAGAAGAAGATGAGTAAGAAAAATAAAACAAAAAAGAAGAAGACAATGTAGGAAAAGGAAAAGGAGAGGAAGAAGAAGAAGAGAAGAAGTAGAAGAAGAAGAGGAACATGAAGAAGTGGATAAAGAAGGTGAATAGGAAGATATAGAAGAGGATGAAGCAAAAGATGAGGAAGAAGAAGTAGAAGTATAAGAAGAAAAAGAACAAAAAGAAGAAGTGGAAGAGGACAAAGAAGAAGAATTTGAAGATGATGAAGTAAAAGTAGGAGAAAGAGAAGAAAAAGAAGAAGCAGAAGAATATGGAGAAGAACATGAAAAAGATGATGGGTTATGGATCATGGAGGGTGGACTTAGGCATTAGGGTTTACTTATTAGAGATTAAGGATTATGGCTTATAGATTTAAGTGATAGAGATTATGGATTAAAGATTAAGAATTAGGGATTAGGTATTATGAATTAAGAATTAGTAATTACGACCAAGGTTTAGGGATTAGAGATTAGGGATTAAGGTTTAAGGGATTAGATATTAGGGATTAGAGATTAATCATTAAGAATTATAGATTAAATATTTAGGTATTAAGAATAAGAACCAAGGATAAGAGATTTAGGGTTTTGAAATTAAGGATTAGGGATTTAGGATTAGAGATTAGAGATTAAGGATTTGGGATTCACGATAAGGGATTAAAGATTAGGAATGAAGGATTAGTGATTTAGGGACTAAGTCTTAAAGACTACGCTTTAAGGATTAGGGATTAGAGAATAACGACTATAGATTAGGGATTAGAGAATAAGAGAATCAAAAGAAGAAAAATAAATGAAGTAGAAGACGAAGAAGTAGAAGAAGAAGAACAAGAAGAAGAAGTACTAGTAGTAGTGTAAAAGAAGAAGAAGAAGAAGAAGAAGAAGTAGAAGAAGAAAAAAAGAAGAAGAAGAAGAAGAAGAACAACGACAATAAAATGAGAAGAAGTAGAAGAAGAAGAAGAAGATGAAGAAAAAGAAGAAGAGGAAGATGATGATGATGAAGAAGAAGAAGAAGAAATATATGATGTTGAAGAAGAAGCAGAAGAAGATGAAGAAGAAGAAGAAAAGAACAAAAGAAGAAGAAGAAGAAGAAGAGATAGAGGAAGAAGAAGAAGAGGAGGAAGAGGAAGAAGAAGAAGAAGAAGAAGAAGAAGAAAAGAAGAAGAAGACGAAGAGGAAAAAGAGGAAGAAGAGGAGAAGTAGAACAAGAAGATGAGGAGGAAGAAGAAGAAGAAAAGGAAGAAGAAGAGGAAGAAGAAGAAGAAGAAGGAGAAAAGGATGAAGTAGAAGAGGAAGTAGAAGAAGAAAGAGAAGAAGAGGAAGGTGATGATGATGAAAAAGAAGAAGGAGAAGAGAAAGTAGAAGAAGAAGAAGGGGAAGACGACAAAGATGTAGAAGAAGAACAAGAAGAAGAAGAAGAAGAAGAAAGAGAAAGAGAAGAAGTGGAAGAAACAAAAGAGTAAAGAAGAAGAAGAAGGAGAAGAGAAGAAAAAAGAGAAAAAGTAGAGAAGAAGAAGAAGAAGAAGAAGAAGAAAAAGAAGAAGAAGAAGAAGAAGAAGAGGAAGAAGAAGAAGTAGAAGAAGTAGAAGAAGAAGATGATGATGATGAAAAAGAAGAAGCAGAAGAAGAAAGAGAAGAAGAAGTTGAAGAAGAAGAAGAAGAAGCCAAAGGAAGACGAGAAGAAGAAGAAGAGGAAGAAGAAAAATAAGAAGTCGAAGAAATAGAAGAGGAGGAGGAAGAAGAAAAAGAAGTAGAAGTCGAAGATGAAGAAGAAGTAGAAGGTTAGGAGGAAGATGAGGAGAAGTGGACGAAGAAGAAGAAGAAGTAGAAGAAGATGGAGAGGAAGAACAAGAAGAAGGGGAAGAAGAAGAAGAAGAAGAAGAAGACAAGGATGAAGAAGAAGAAGAACAAGAAGAAGATGATGAGGAAGATGTGGACAAAGAGATAGAAGAAGATGAAAGCTTAAGATGTAAAAGAAGAAGAAGAGGAAGAAGAGAAGAAGTAGTAGTAGTTGTAATGGAAGAAGAAGAAGAAGGAGAAGAAGAGGAAGAAGTCGAAGAAGACGAAGAAGAAGATGATGATGAAGTAGAAGAAGAAGAGGAAAAAGATGATGATGGGGAAGAAGAAGAAGAAGAGGAACAAGGAGTAGATGAAGAAGATGAAGAAGAACAGGAAGAGTAAAAAGAGGACAAGGAACAAGAAGAGAAATAAGTAGTAGTAGAAGAAGAAGAAAAATAAAAAGAAAAAGAATTTCAAGAAGAAGATGAAGTAGAAGAAGAAGGAAGGAGAAGAAGACAAAGAAGAAGAACAAGATGAAGAACATTGATTATAGATTAAGGAGGGTAGGTTTAATGATTAAAGATTACTTATTAGGGATTAGGGATTAGGGATTGGAGATTAAGGAAAAGGGATTTGAGATTAGGGATTAGGTATTAGTGATTAAGGATTATGAACTATAGATTTGGAATTAATTATTAGTGTTTATAGCAAGAGTTTAGGGATTGGAGAATAGAAATTAGGGATTAGGGATTATAGATTAATGATTAGTAATTGTAGATTAATGATTAAGGAACTAATAGTAAGGATTAAGGATAAGTGATTTAGGACCAAGTATTAGAGATCAGAGATTTTGGATTAGAGATTAATGATTAAGGATTAGAGATTCATGATAAAAGATTAAAGAGTAAGGATAAGAAATTAAATATTAAAGGATTAGGTTGTAAATATTTAGGTTGAAGGATTAAAGATTTGAGATTAAGAGTTAGGGACTTGGGATTAAGGACTAGGGATTAAGGATAGAGATTAGGAGATGGGGTTAAGGATTAAGGAAAAGCGAAGAAGAAGAAAAAGAAGAAGAACAAGAAGAAGTGAAAGAAGAAGTTGAAGAAGAAGAAAAAATAACAGTAGTAGAAGTAGTAGTTGTAGAAGAAGAATAATAATAAGAAATAAAAGAAGAAGAAGAAGAAGGACAATCAGAAGAAGAAGAAAAAAAAGAAGAAGAGGTGGAAGAAGAAGAAGTAGATGAAGAAGATGATGGAGAAGATGAACAAGAAGAAGAAGAATGCAAAGCAGAAGAAGAAAAAGAAGAAGAGGAAAAAGAAGAAGAAAAAGAGAAGAAGAAGATGATGATGATGATGCTGATGATGATGACAAAGAAGAAGAAGAGAAACCATAACAAGAAAAAGAAGAAGAAGAAGAAGATGATGATTATGAATATGAAGAAGAAGAAGAAGAAGACGAAGAAGAAGAAAAAGAAGAAGAAGAGGAGGAGGAGGAACAAGAAGAAGAAGATGAAGAAGAAAAAAAGAAGAAGAGTAAGAAGAAGAAGAGGAAGAAGAAGAAGAAGATGAAGATGAATAGGAAGAAGAAGAAGAAGAAGAAGAAGAAGAAGAAGATAGGGAAGGAGAGGAAGAAGTGGAAGATGAAGAAGAATAAGAAGATGTGGTGGAAGAAGTAGGAGAAATGGAACATGAAGTGGAGAAAGCAGGATAACAAGTGCAAGAGTAAGAAAAGGAAGAACAGGAAGAAGGGTAAGAAGAAGAAGAAGAAGAGGAAGATAGGGAATGAGAGGAAGAAGTGGAAGAAGAAGAACAAGAAGATGTGGTGGAAGAAGAAGAAGAAAAGGAAGATGAAGAGGAAGAACAAGAGGAGGAAGAAGAATAAGAAGTGCAAGAAGAACAAAAGGAAGAAGATAAAGAAGAAGAGGAAGAAGTATAGGAAGAAGAAGAAGAAGAAGAAGAAGGGGAAGAAGAAGAAGAAGAAGGAGATGTAAAAGGAGAAGAAGAAGAAGAAGATGATGAAGAAGAAGAAGAAAAAGAGGAAGAAGAATAAGAAGAAGAAGAAGAGGAAGATGAAGAAGAATAAAAGAAGATGTAGTAGAAGAAAGTGAAGAGAAGAAGAAGAAGAAAGAGAACAAGAGGAAGTGGAAGAAGAAGAGTAAAAAGAAGAAGCAGAAGAAGAAGAAGAAGAAGAAGAAGAAGAAGAAAAAGAAAAAGAGAAGAAAAATAGAAGAAGCATAAAAGAATAAGAAGAAGAAGGGTATAAAGAATAAGAAGAAGTAGAGAAGAAAAAAGATGAAGAAGAGCAGAAGAAGAAGAAGAAGAAGAAGGAAGAGGAGGAGAAAATGAAGAAGAATTAGATGAAGAAGAAGAAGAGGAAGAAGTAGAAGGAGGAGAACAAGGAAACAAAGAAGAGCAAGGAGAACAAGAAGAAGAAGAAGAGTAAGAAGAAGAAGAAGAAGAAGGAGGAGAAGAAGGAGGAGAAGAAGAAGAAGAAGAGGAAGAATAAAAAGAAGTAGAAGAAGAGAAGAGAAGAAGAAGAAGAAGTAGAAGCGGAAAAAGAAGAAGAGTAAACAGAAGATGATGAAGAAGAAGAAGAAGAAGAGGAGATGAGAAGAAGACGAAGAAGAAGAGCAAGAAGAAGAAGAAAAAGAAGAAGAAAAAGAAGAAGAAAAAGAAGAAGAAGAAGAAGAAGAAGAGTAAAAAGAAGGAGGAGAAGAAGAAGAGATGAAAAGAAGAAGTAGAGAAGAAGAAGAACAAGGAAGAGGAGGAGGAGGAGGAGGAGAAGAAGAAGAACAAGTAGGAAAAGAAGAGGAAGAGGAAGAAGAAGAAGAAAAAGATGAAGGAGAAGGAGAAGAAGGATGAGAAGAAGAAAAAGA
>JAIUJO010000533.1:350000-357500 GCA_023846275.1 Vanilla planifolia
AAAGACGATGACAAAGTAATAGAAGAAGAAGAAGTGGAACAAGAAGTGCAAGAAGAAGAAGAATTGGAATAAGAACAACAACAAGAAGTAGAAGAGGAAGAGAAAGAAGTACAGGAACAAGAAGAAAAAGGAAGAAGAAAAAGAAGTAGAAGAAGAAGAAGAAGAAGAAGAAGAAGTGCAAGAAAAAGAAGAAGAAGATATGAAGAAGGAGGAGGAGAAGAAGAAGAAGAAGAAGATAAGAAGAAGTAGAAGCAGAAGAAGATGAAGAAAATGAAAAAGGGGAAGAAGAGGAAGGAGAAGAGGAAGAAAAAGAATAAGAATAAGAAGAAGAAGAAGAAGATGTAGAAAGAGAAGAGAAGAAGAAGAAGAAGAAGATAGAGAAGAAGAAGAGGCAGAAAAAGAAAAAGAGGAAAAAACTTAAAAGAAGAAGAAGATGATGTTGATGATGACGAAGAAGAAAATAAAGTAAACAAAGAAGAAGATGAGGAAGAAAAGAAAAGAGAAGAGGAAGAATAAGAAGAGGAAGATGAGGAAGAAGAAGAAGAAAAAGTTGAGGGAGAAGGAGAAGAAGATGAAGAAGAAGAAGAAGAAAATGAAGTGAAACAAGAAGTGGAAGAAGAAGAAGAAGAAGTGGAAGAAGAAGAGGAAGAAGAAAAAGAAGAGGAACAAGAAGAAGAAGGAAGAAGAAGAGGAAGCAGAGAAGGAAAAAGAAGAAGAAAAAGACGACGAAGAAGTGGAAGAAGAAGAGGAAGTAGAATACAAAGAAGAAGAAGTAGAGGAAGAAGAAGAAGAAGAAGAAGAAGAAAAGGAAGAAGAGGAATAAGATGATGAAGAAGTAGAACAAGAACAAGAAGAGGAAAAGAAGAAGAAGAAGAAGTAGAAGAAGAGGAAGAGGAAGAAGATGACGTAGAGGAAGAAGAGGAGTAAAAAGAAGTAGATGAACAAGAAGAAGGAGAAGAAGAAGAAGAAGAAGAAGAATTTGATGAAGATGATGAAGTAGAAGGAGGAGAAGGAGAAGAAGTAGGAGAAGAAGCTGAAGAAGAAGAACATGAAGAAGAAGATGGATTCTCTGATTCAAAATATGCCAAAGGCTATAAAACAAACCTCATTATGGAGGCTCAAAAACAAAATATGTCAGCAACAGCTTATGCAAAGGATTGGGTAGGTGCATACCCTCGTCCAACACAAAATCAGAAAACACTTGCAGCTTTGTAAACCCAATCAGCAGGGGCATTGCTCTCCCTAAAGACATGCGAGAACTGCAAAGCCATCATACTTTTAGCGCAATGAAAGGCATCCAAATACAAACCTCCCACCATAGGATAGCAAACTAAGTGCGTGACCTTGTGTAAAGCAATGGTAGAGCCAGACTGGATCCCAATAGCACGATATCTCTGAAGCTTGGTCATGATCAGCACAATTGCTTCCAAGACTGCCCAAACCTCCAAAGCATCGCAAGCCTGGGAATGAAGTCTCTTGCTGACAATGTAGATAGGACACCCGAAATGATCCCAAGCAACAATGCCCACAGCAGCCTCCTCACCATTCACAACTACGTCATAGTTTAACATGATCCATCCCATTAGGGGGATGCCAATTAAGGGCTACAAAGGACCCCATAGGGTGAAGCTTCCACTGGACATAGATGGATGAGAAATGGGAGTCTTCGTTGTTGCGGCATTTTCCAACTTGATCTTCTTAATTAGGATATCATTGCTGAGGGTGGCCTTGTTATGCTTCTTGAGGTTTCTATTCTCCCATATGTAATACATAGTGGTAGCAACATAGGCAAGTGACACGATAAATTCCTACTAGCCATGCCAGGTAGCTCGGCGTGGGACAAGAAACTCACTAGGGAAATCGAAGGAGTGTCTGACACAGCTTATCCTCCGCAACATTGAAACTCCACAGTAAAAGAGAAACCTTGACCATAAGCAAAGAGGTAGCCCATCTCATAAAAGAGCCCAAGTCCCACATCCCGAAAGCCAAGGTGCAATCCTTCATAGACTTCGACCAAAAGGCCTCCATATTAATATAAATTTGGCGGGTGGTCGATTACAAGAGAACGTACATTCTTGAAGACAATTGGCTGGGTTTCCTTCCTTCTAGATTAGGGCAGGTGGGCTTAGGGATTAGGGATCTATTGTTAGGCATTGGGGATTAAAGATTAGGGAAGTACAAAGTAGGGATTAGAGATTAAGGATTAGGGATTAGGGATTAGAGATTAGGTATTATAGATTAGGAATTAGGGATTACAAATTAAGGATTAATGATTACAACTAGGGTCGAGGGATTAGGAATTAGGGAATTGAGATTAGGGATTAAGGACTAGACATTAAAGATTAGGAATTATGGATTAGGTATTAAAGGATTAAGGGATTAATAATAAGGATTATAGATTATAAATTTGGGAATAGAGGTTGGACATTAGGGATTAGAGATTAAGTATTAGGGATGAAGAAGAAGAAGAAGATGCAAAAGAAGTGAAAGTAGTAGAACAAGAAATAAATGAAGAAAAAGTAGTAGTGGAAGAAGAAGAAGAAGTAGTAGTAGTAGAAGAAGAAGAAAGACAAGAAGAAGAAGAAGAAGAAGAAGAAGAAGAAGAAAAAGAATTACTAGAAGTAAAAGATGGAGGGGAAGATTAAGAAGAAGAAGAAGACAAAGAAGAAGAAAAAGACGAAGAAGAATAAGAAGAGGAAGAAGAAGAGAAGAAGAAGATAAAGACGAAGAAGAAGAAGAAGAAGAAGAAGAAGTGGAAGAGGATGAAGAAGGAGAAGGAGGAGAAGAAGAGGAAGAAGAAGATCAAGAAGAAGAAGAAAAAAAAGTAGTATTAGTAGTAGTAGAAGAAGAAGGAGAATAAGAAGAACAACAAGAAAAAGAAGTGGTAGAAGTAGATGATGGAGGAAAAGGCAAAGAAGAAGAAGAGGAAGAAGAAGAAGAAGAAGAAGAAAAGAAGAACATGAAGTAGTAGAAGAAGAAGATGATGGTGATGATGACGAAGAAGAAGATAAAGAAGAAGAAGAAGAAGAGGAAGAAGAAGAAGAAGAAGAAGAAGAAGAAGAAGAAGAGGTGGAATAAGAAGAATTAGAGGAAGGGGATGAAGAAGAAGAAGAAGAAAAGAAGAAGAGGAAGAAGAAGAAGGAGAAGAAAAAGATGAGAAGAGCACGAAGAGGAAGTAGAAGATGAGGAGCAAGAAGAAAAATAAGAAGAAGAAGAAGGGGAAGAAGAAGAAGAAGAGGAAGAAGAAGATCAGGAATAAGAATAAGAAGAAGAAGAAGAGGAAGAAGAACGAATGGAAGAAGAAGAAGAAGAGGAAGAAGGGGAACAAGACGAAGAAGAATAAGAAGTTGTAGAAAATTAAGAAGTAGAAGAAGAAAATGAAGAAGAAGAAGAAGTGGAAGAACAAGAAGAAGTAGAAGAAGAAAAAGAAGAAGAAGAAGAACTGGAATCATAAAAAAAGAAAAAGAATAAGAAGTTGAAGAAGAAGAAGAGGAAGAAGAAGTGGAAGATAAGCAAGAAGAGGAAGAAGACGAAAAAAAGATGAGGAGGAAGAAGAAGAGGAAGAAGAAGAGGAGGAAGAAGAGGAAGAATAAGAAGAAGAAGTAGAAGAGCAAGAAGTGGAAGAGGAGGAACTAGAGGAAGTAAAAGAATAGCAAGATGAATAATAAGAAGAGGAAGATGAAGAAGAAGAAGAAGAAGAAGAAGAAGAAGAAGAAGAAGAAGAGCAAAAAGAAGTCGTAGAAGAAGAAGAAGAAGATGAAGGAGAAGAAGAAGAAGCAGAAGAAGAAGAAGAAAAGGAAAAAGAAGTAGAACAAAAAGAATCAGAAGAAGAAGAAGGAGAAGGAGAAGAAGAAGAAGAAGAAGAAGAAGAAGAAAAAGAAGAAGAAAGAAAAGAGAAAAAGAAGAAGAAAAATGAGAAGAAGAAGAAGTGGAAGAAGAAGTGTAAGAGGAGGAGGAAGAAGAAGAAGAAGAAGAGAAGAAGAAAAGTATAGTAAGAAGAAGAAGTAGAAGAATTAGGAGGAGAAGGAGGACGAGAAGAAGAAGAAGAAGAAGAAGAACAAGAAGGAGAAGAAGATGTTGAAGAAGAAGAAGAAGAAGAAGAAGGAGAAGAAGGAGAAGAAGAAGAAAAAAAAGAAGAAGGAGAGGAAGAGGAAGATGATGAAGAAGAAGAAGGCAAAGAAATAGTGGAAGAAGAAGAAGAAGAAGAATAAGAAAAAGAAGAAGGAGAAGAAAAAGAAAAATAAGAAAAGGAAGAAGAAGAAGAAAAAGAAGAAGGAAAACAAGAAGAAGTGGATGAAAAGGAAGAAAAGGGAGAAGAGGAAGAAGAAGAAGAAGAAGAGGAATAGGAAGATGAAGAAGAAGAAGTGAAAGAAGAAGAAGTAGTTAAAGAAGAAGGAGAAGAAAAAGTGGACGAAGAAGAAGGAGAAGAAGGAGAAGTGGAAGAAGAAGAGGAAGAAGAAGAGGAAGAGGAAGAATAAGAAGAGGAGGAAGAAGAAGAAGAGGAACAACAAGAAGAGCAAGAAGAAGAAGAATTCAAAGAAGAAGGAGAAGAAGAATAAGAAGAGGAATAAGAAGAAGTAGAAAAAGAAGAAAAAGGAATAGAAAAAGAAAAGGAAGAGGAAGAAGATGAAGAAAAAAATAAGAAGAAGTAGAAGAAGAACAAGTTGAAGAAGAAGAAGAAGAAGATGATGATGAAGAAGAAGAAGAGGAAGAAGGAGAACAAGTAGAAGAATAAGTGGAAGTAGAAGAAGAAAAAGATGTAAAAAAGACAGGGAAAGAGAAGAAGAACAGGTCAAAGAAGAAGAACAGGAGGATGAAGAAGAAGAAGTAGAAAAGAAAAAGAAGAAGTGGAAGAAGAAAAAGAGGAAGAAGGAAAAGAAGAAGAAGAGGAAGAAGAAGAAGAAGAAGAAGAAGAAGAAGAAGTAGAGATAAAAGGGGAGGAAGAAGAAAAAGATGATAAAGAAAAAGAGAAACAAGAAGAATAATAAGAAGAAGAAGAATAAGAAGAAGAAGAATAATAATAATAAGAAGAAGAAGGGGAAGAAGAAGAAGAGGAAGAAGAAGATCAAGAATAAGAAGAAGAAGAAGAAGAAGAGGAAGAAGAACGAATGGAAGAAGAAGGAGAAGAGGAACAAGACGAAGAAAAATAAGTAGTAGAAAATTAAGAAGTGTAAGAAAAAGAAGAAGAAGAAGAAGAGGTGGAATAATAAAAAAAGAAGAAGAATAAGAAGTGGAAGAAGAAAAAGAAGAAGAAGAAGTGGAAGATAAGCTAGAAGAGGAAGAAGATAAACTAGAAGATGAGAAGGAAGAAGAAGAAGAATGGGAAGAAGAAGAGGAAAAAGAAGAAGAGGAAGAAGAGGAAGAATATGAAGAAGAAGAAGAAGAGCAAGAGGTTGAAGAGGAAGAAGAGAAAGAAGGGGTAGAACTAGAAGAAGCAAAAGAATAGCAAGATGAATAAGAAGAAGAGGAAGATGATGAAGAAGAAGAAGAAGAGCAAGAAGAAGTGGTAGAAGAAGAAGAATTAGAAGAAGAAGAAGAAGAAGGAGAAGAAGAAGAAGAAGAAGAAAAGGAAAAAGAACTAGAACAAAAAGAATAAGAAGAAGAAGAAGGAGAAGTAGAAGTAGAAGAAGAAGAAGAAGAAGAAGAAGAAGAAGAGGAAAGACAAGACAAAAAGAAGAAAAATGAGAAGAACAAGAAGAAGTTGAAGAAGAAGAAGTTTAAGATGAAGAAGAAGAAGAAAAAAAGAAGAAAAGAATAGTAAGAAGAAGAAGTAGAAGAATTAGGAGGACAAGAAGAAGAAGAAGAAGAAGAAGAAGAAGGAGAAGAAGAAGAAGGAGAAGAAGGAGGACAAGAAGAAGAAAAAAGGAGAGGAAGCAGAAGATGATGAAGAAGAAGAGCCAAAGAAAAAGAAGTGGAAGAAGAAGAAGAAGAAGAAATAAAAGGGGAGGTAGAAGAAAATGATGATAAAGAAGAAGAGAAACAAGAAGAATAAGAAGAAGAAGAAGAAGAAGAATAAGAAGAAGAATAATAAGAAGAAGAAGGAGAATAAGAAGAAAAGGGAGAAGAAGAAGAAGAAGAAGAAGAAGACCAAGAGGAAGATGAGAATGAAGAATAACAAGAAGAAGAAGATGATCAAGATGAAGGAGAAGAACAAGTGGAAGAAGAAGAAGGTGAAGAAGAAGAAGTGGAAGAAGAAGAGGAAGAGAGGAAGAGGAAGAGGAAGAAGAAGAAGAGGAAGAGGAAGAGGAAAAAGAAGAAGAAGAAGAGGAAGAAAAAGAAGAAGAAGAGGAAGAAGAAGAAAAAGAAGAAGAAGAAAAAGAAGAAGGAGAAGAAAAAGAAGAAGTAGAAGAAGAAGAAGAAGAACAAGGGGAATAAGAAAACAAAGAAGAATAAGAAGAGGAAGAAGAAGAAGATGAAAAAGATGTGGATGAAGAAGAGGAAGAAGCATAAAAGAAAGGAGAAGAGGAAGAAGAAGCAGAAGAAGAAGAGGAAAAGGAAGAAGAGGGAGAAGGGGAAAAAGAGGAATAAGAAGTTGAAGAAGAAGAAGAAGTAGAAGAAGAAGAAAAAGTAGAAGGGAAAGAAGAAGAAGAAGATGAAGTAGTGGAAAAAGAAGAAGAGGAAGATGAGGAAGATGTAGAAGAAGAGGAAGAAGAAGAACAAGAATATGAGGAAGAAGAAGAAAAAGGGGAAGAAGAAGAAGAGGAAGTAGAAGAGAATGAAGAAGAGGAGGAGAAAGAAGAAGAAGAAGAGCAAGAAGTGGAAGAGGAAGAAGGGAAAGAGGAGGAGGAAGAAGAGGAAGTAGAAAAATAGCAAGATTAATAAGAAGAAGAGGAAGAAGAAGAAGAAGAAGAAGAAGAAGAGAAAGAAGAAGTAAAAGAAGAAAAAGAAGAATTAGAAGAACAAGAAGAAGAAGGAGAAGAAGAAGAAAAGGAAAAAAAAGAAGAACAAATAGAATAAGAAGAAGAAGAAGAAGGTGAAGTAGAAAAAGAAGAAGAAGAAGAAGAAGAAGAGGATGAAGAAGCAGAAGAGAAAAAGAAGAAGAAGGATGAGGAGAAGATGTGTAAGAAGAAGAAGTGTAAGAAGAAGAAGAGAAGGAGAAGAGAATAGTAAGAAGTAGTAGAAGAATTAGGAGGAGAAGGAGGAGGAGAAGTAGAAGGGAAAGAAGAAGTAGAAGAAGAAAATGAATAAGAAGAAGAAGAAGAAGAAGAATGAGAAGAAGAAGAAGAAGAAGAAGAACCTGAAAAAGAAGGAGAAGAAGAGGAAGATGATGAAGAAGAAGAAGGGAAAGAAAAAGAAGTGGAAGAAGAAGAAGAAGAAGTAGAGTAAGAAAAGGAAGAAGGAGAAGAAGAAGAATAATAGAAAAAGGAAGATCAAGAAGAAGAAGAAAAAAAAGAAGAAGAAGAGGAGGATTATGAGGAAGAGAAAGAAGGAGAAGAGGAAGAAGAAGAAGAAGAAGAAAAGGAAGATGAAGAAGAAGAAGTGAAAGAAGGAGAAGAAGAA
>JAIUJO010000533.1:367500-385000 GCA_023846275.1 Vanilla planifolia
TACTTGTAGTATAATGTAACTAAAACTCTCCTCTTGTTTGACCTTTACGTTGCTTTGTTTTTGATAGATTACATTGCCTTAATTTATCTAACTTCTATGTGTTTTATATATTTACTTAATATCAAATAAAAACTTTATTCTTAGATATTCTTATTTACTTTAAAAATTTATAGTAATTCCAAATGACGTCCAATCTAGACAAAAGACAATCAGTGAACATGTCTCAATGAGCTCCATTATATTAAAAAATCATTTTCATATTCCTAGGAATTTTATTTTATACCATTTTGGTACAACTTATAAGATGTTTTTATTTATACCTAATTTCATGATCAAGAATATAACATTTGATCTCTATAATATTTGGAAGGAATGTTTCTCATAGAATTTATCCCATATCTTCAAATTGTTCCCCTTAATTTTGTTATATTGTAATTAAACTCAAATCTTTTCTTGTGTGACCTATATATTACTTTTATTTGTTATATTATATTTTCTTATTTTATATCATTTAAGCTTTAATATAGATATACTTAATGATATCATAATGATTTAGTATTCTTTGTTCGTATATACCTAAGTAATTCATAGTAATTCGAATTGAGGTACAATTGAGACAAACTAAATGTCATAAGATTCATCTTGATGAGGTTTATTCAATTAGATATTCAATTAAATATATATTTAAATATTTTAATTTTTTAGTGATTTGGAATGTTTTAAGAAATTTTTAATTTTTATTTGATTTGATGATTGATGATGTTACACTTCATTTCTTTAGTATGATTGGATGCAACTTTCACATACAATTTTTCTTATTTTTTCTAATTTTTTTTTCTTTTGGCTATATTATAATTAAATTATAATTCTATTATCATGTGACCTTTATTTCCTTAGCTTTGCTTATATTATAGATGTTCAATTGACCACATTTCAATTGTATTATATATTTACATAATATTTAAAAAGAACTTTTCTTGTGCTTATTTATCATGGTAATTTTGAATAATTTAAAATTAGGTCCAATGGATTCGAAATAAACTTTATTATGCTCATCAGGTTGGCTCTATTAAATTAACTAATAATTTTTTTAGATATTTTGTTTTCTAAGTTTTGGCATGCTTTACACTCAACCTTCTTTATATCCCAGGATGCAACCTTAGCTCATAAGTTTTTCAATTTCTTCAAGTATTTTAGTATGGTTTGATTTTATTCTAATGTAGCTTTAAATCTTTTATTGTGTAGCCTACATATGATTTTGATTTGGTTTTGTTATATTGCATCACTTAATCTCTTTTCAACATTAATATAAGTTTTCATAATATTAAAATAGAAATTTATTGACATTTATGCTTATTAACTTTGGTAATTTATAATACTTCAAGAGTTTGTTTGATCAACACAAAATAGACATAGTTGGAATCGTCTCCATGAGCTCTATCAAATTAAAACTTTTTTTTATTATTTTAAAACATTTTAGTTTTTGTATTTTTGCATACTTTATGGATCTTTTCAATTTAGTCTTGATTTTACAATCGAGGATGCTACATTACATCTCCTTAATATATTGGAATGTAACTTTCTTATAAGTTTCATCTAATTTTATCGAATCTTTCCCTTTTATTTTGTTATAAAAGTATATAAATCTAAATTTGGTCTCGTGTGACATATACATCACTTTGAATTAATTATATAATATTACTTTAATTCATCTTGTTATAATTATAATATTCATTTACCTGATATTAAACTGTTATTTTTTCTTTTTATATGCTAATTTACATTTGTTATCTATAGTAATTCCCAATAAAGTATTATTGAGATGACAAACATCACTAACTGAGCTTCAAAGGTTCTATGGCTATGATATGAATTATGAGACATTTCAATTTGTGCCCAGTTTCATCGATTTTGTTACACTTGATCTCCTTAGTCCTTTAAATGTATCATACATATACAATTTATGATATTTATTGAAATTGTTTGGTTTAATTTAATTACATTACAAAGAAACTTTAATTATCCCCACTTGTGTCCTCTACATTGGTTCAGTTTATCTTGTTTTAGCTTATTATATATTTAATTAACATTAAAATAGTAATTTATTAATGTTTATGCTGATTAACTTTGCATACTTGAAGTGATTACAAATAATATGAGCCTTAGACAAAACAAACATTGTTGTAATCTCATAGATAAGCTATATAAAATTAAATATTCATTTTATATTTAAAAATATTTTATTTTCTATATATTTGGTATTTTTACCATATGATTCAAATCCTATTTGATTTGATGGTTAAGGATGTTTCTTTATATCTCACTAGTATTTTAGAAAAATACATTTTTCATACAAATCAATTTATTTCTTCAAATTGTTTACTTTGAATTGGTTATGTTGCAATAAAACTCTAATTCAAACCTCTTGTTACCTGTATATTATTGTTATTTGATTTTGTTAAATTCCTTTAATTTATCTCATTTATGCTTTAATATATAATCGCATAACATTATATTAATAACATATTACTCCTTATATTTATTTACTTTTTGTAATTTGAATAAACTCTAAATGATGACCAATCGAGAAAAACAATCATCATTTGACTCATGTTGAAGAGCTCTATCTGATTAAATATTCATTTTTTATGTTTTAAATAATTTGTTTTTTATCGTATTGTTATGCTAAACAAGTTATCTCGAATGATACATGATTTCATTAATGAGGATGTTACTCTAACTCTCTTTAGTATGGTTCAATTCTATATTCCAATATAATTTATATTATTTCTTGAAATTATTTTCTTTAATTTTGATATATTACTACTAAACTAAAAATCCTTTATTTTTTGGCCTTTAAATCACTAAAATTTAGTTATTTTATTTTACTTCAATTATTTGTATTTTATCTCTAATACATAATTACAAAACAATAAAGCCAATTTTTTTATTATTTAATTCTATTTATTTTGTTAATTCAATATAATTCCTTACATTGCCATGCAAATCTAATCTTCCAACATGTGTCCTTAACATTTGTTTGATTTTATAATCTTACATTACTTCAATTTTCCTCATTTCATCTTTAATATATATTTACTTGATATTATAATAATAAATTGTTATTATTTGTGCTTGTTTCCTTGAGTTATTATCGATAATTTCAAACAAGGTTCGATTGAGATTTAATAGGCCTCAATTAGGATTATCTAGAGTAGCTATATCTAATTAAATATTCATCTTTATATTATCAGAGTTTTTATCTTCTCAGCTTTTAGCATATCTTACAAGTTATTCTAATCAAAGGTGGTCTTGCAATCAAAGATGTAAACTTGATCTTCATAGTGTCATGGAATTTAGCTTTCATTATTTAATTTGTACCATTTCTTAAGATTTGTCAATTAAATTTTGTTGTCTTACTTACTATATAACCATAAAAGCAATCTTATGTAACCTCTAAATGTTTTTTATTTCATTAGCTTACATTACTTTAACTTATCTCAATTCAACTTTAATATATATATATATATATATATATATATACACAAAATATTTAAAAATTAATTTAACCTTCTTTGTCTTTATTTTGTTTGGTAATTCCCCATAACTCTAAGAAATGTTTGGTTGAGATGAATTAAGAATAATTAGACTCCTCTAGATTATCTCTACTTATTAAGATATTTATTTTTAAATGTTTATAACTTTGGCATGCTTTGTGTGGTACTTTAATTTGCGCCTAATTTGGCAGTTGACAATATTACTTAAGGTCTCAGTGGTATCCTATAAAAAACTTTTTTCAAATTATTTGTCTCATGTTTTTCAAATTTGTCACTTTGAATATCTCTTTCATGTAGTCTATTACATTCATTCAATTTATCTTTTTTTAATTTTAATATATATTTATTTATTATTATAATGATAATTTATTACTACTTCTAAATATTTACATTTTTTGATCTTGTGCTAATTTCAAACAAGGCCCCATGAGGTGAAATGAACATTGTTTACTTAACTCTATGACATCCATTAAATTCAATAATCTTTTTTGTATTTTAAAATAACTTAATTTCTAATGTTTTGGTAAGCTTTACGAGAAATTTTGTTGCATACCAAATCTAATGAAGGTTACACTCGACCCCTTTTGTATCTCACAGTGTAACTTTTTTGCATAATTTATCTTATTTTTCCAAATCTTTTGCTTTGAGTTTATTATATCATTATGTAGCACTGAATCTCATCTTATGTGAACTTTATTTTTCTTTATTTGCTAATATTACATTGCTTCAATTTATCACATTTAAACTTTAATTTTTATTTACTTAATATTTAAACTCTTATTTATTATTCTTTATCCTCATTTGTTTTTGTAATTCATAGTGTTACAATTGAGGTTCAATTGAGACAAAGAAAATTTGTTAGACCTGTCTTGATGAGTAGCATCTAATTAAATATTCTTTTTTATTTTTTTAAATATTTCTTTCTATGGTTTTGACATGCTTCAAAAGTCAATTTAGATTTTGCCTTATTTGATGATTGAGGCTACTATACCTCATATCCTAAGTATCTTGGTATGTTGCTTAATGTTATATAATTTAACTCATTTCTCCAAATTTTTTTCTTTGATTTAGTTTATGTAACTTTAAATCTCCTTACATATGACATTTACATCACTTTAATTTTTTCATATTACATTTCTTAAATTTATCTCTTTTAAGCTTTAATAAATATATGCTTAATATTAAAAAAAATATTGTTTATGTTTATTTTGTTTGAAAGTTGCAATTATTTCAATTAGGCCAAATTTCAAGAAAGTTATAATCATCTACCTTGTCTCAATACCATCTCTCCAATTAAATAATCTTTTTTTGCACTTGTTTAGATATTTTATTTTATATAGCTTAGGCTTACATCATGAGACATTTCGATTTGAACCATATTTAATGATAAGCATAATATTGAAGATCTCTTTAGAATACTAGAATGTAACATTTTTGAACAATTTATCAAATTTCATAAAATAGTTTTGTTTCATTTGGTTATATTACTATGTAACTATAAATCTCTTCTTGTGTAACCTTTACAACATTTATTTTGTTGTAATGCTTTGACTTATTTTTTCTCATTTAAGTTTTAGTGAATATCAACCAAATTTAAAAATAATAATTTAGTATTATTTATGCTTATTTACATTGTCAAATCATAGAACTTTAATGTGCTACCCAATTAGAAGAAAATAACATTGTCTGAGTTGTGTTGATGACCATTATCAACATAAACATTCTTTTCTCTATTTCTTAGTATTTGATTTTGTAAGGTTTTGACATTCTTTGGGAGAATGCTTTAATCTTACACATTCTGATGATCAAAGTTGTTACACTCGATTTCTTTAGTATCTTTGAATGTAACATTCTTATAAAATTTATCTCATTTCATAAATTATTTCTTTCAATTTTGTTATATTACTATGTAACTCAAAATCTCATCACATGTGACCTTTATGCTTCTATTTTGGTTGTGTTATATTACTCAAATTTATCTCTTTTCAACTTTAATTTATATTTACTTAATACTAAAATCATAATTTATTGTTATTTATGCCTATTTAATGTTGTAATTCACATTAATTTGGAATGAGGTCTTTTCAAGAAGCAACTAATTCCAATGGACTGACCTCGATGTGCTCTATGCAATTAACATTAATTTGTATTTATTTAAATATTTTTATTTTCTATTGTTTTTGTATGTTCCATTTTCTGTATTTGATAATGAATGATATTACAATAGATCTACTTAGTATCTTTTATTACAACTTTCTTATATAATTTATTTTATTTCTATGAATGTTTTGCTTTGTTTTATTTATAATACTATATAACTATAATTCTCCTCTACTGTGTTTTTTATCGTGCTTCGTTATTTTTTATTCATCACTTTATTTTATTTAATTTTATTATTTTTTAATATTTACTTAATACTAAAATATAAATTATTATTATTTATATTTATTTTCTTATTAAATTAAAATAATTAAGATTGAGTTTTTATTGAGATGAAACAAATGTCATTTGACTCATCTTCACATGTTCTCTTCAGTTAAACATTCAATTCTATACATATTTAAATATTTAATATTTTAGTGACATGGAAAAGTTTATGAGACATTTTAATTTATACCTAATTTGATAATCAAGACTATTACACTCCATCTCTTTAATATCTTGGAATGTACATTTCCCATACAATTTTTCTTAATTCTTTCAATCTTTTTTAATTTAGATATATTACAATGAAATTCTAATTATCCGCTCTTTTCACCTTTACATCACTTATCTTTTGTAATGTTACATTTGCTCAATTGATCTTAATTCATCTTCATTATATATTTATTAAATTTTTATGATAATTTAACTTGGTAATTCATACTAATTCAAAGAGATGTCTAATTAAAAAAAAACAAATGTCACTCAACTCATCTTAAGAAGGCCTATCCAATTAAATAATCATGATATATTTTTTATATTTTATTTTTAAGGATTTGTTATGTTTTATGTGTTATTTTGATATGTACTTAATTTAACTATTAATGATGGCACAATTGAGTTTATTAGCACCCTTTAATGGTACTTTCTTACACAAGTTGTCTCATTTTATTAAACTTTTTTCCTTTGATTTTGTTATATTACAATGTAACTCTAAATCTCTTATTATTTTGCCTTTACAACGTTTTGTCTTTGCATATTTTATTATTTCAACATTTCTAATTTCACCTTTAATTTATGTTTATTTAAAATTTAAACAACAATTTGTTTTTTTTTGTATTTGAATTGCTAATTTGGATTACCTTAAAAAAGGTCTAATCAAGATGAAACAAACTTCGTTAGGGATGTCTCGATAAGCTCTATCCAATTAAATTTTTTGTTTTATAGATACATAGATATTTTATTTTCTGGTGTGTGGTATTGATTAGTTGACAATTTTATTGATAACCTACTTTGATGAGTGAGGATCCTACACATGATCTCATTAGTATCTTAGAAAAAAACTTTCCCATATAATTTATGTAATTTCTTCAAGTTTTTTTTGTTATGATTTAGTTATAATACTATGTGATTATAAATCTATTTTCATGTGACCTATAATGCTTCAATTTAACTCATTTTAGCTCTAAATATCTTTGATTAGAATAAAAATAATAATTAATTATTTTTTATTCCTATTTACACAAATAATTCATGGTAATTCTCAGCATGGTCTGATCAAGATGAAGCAAATATCATTGGAATTGCCTCGAAGAGTTTCATGCAACTAAATATTTGTTTTAAAATTTTAAATAATTTTCTATCTATGACGTTTTCATAGTTTATGGGATATTTTGTTTTCTTCATAATTGAATCATAGAAAATATTACACTAAACCTTCTTAATAATTTGGAATGCAACGTTGCCTTAAAATATATCTAATTTGTAAACATTTTCATTTTGATTTTGTTATATTACAATGAAACTCTAATTCTTCCCTCATGTGACCTTTACATTACATTGATTTGGTTGTATTAAATTTCTTTAGTTTATCTCATTTCAACATTTTTATATATTTACTCATTTATCAATAATAATAATTTATTATTATTTATGCTTATTTATTCTAGTAATTTTTAGAAATTCTAAATGAGATCTACATGAGATAGTTAATACATCATTGCACTCATGTTGACATGCTCCATATAATTTAATGTTCATTTCTAAATTTTGTAATATTTTATTTTTTATATATCTGGCAAGTTTTATTAGACATTTTAATTTTTAACTAATTTTATTATCTAGGATGTTATAGTTAGTTAGCTCTATAAGTAATTTCAATTTGTACTTGATTTAGCTTTTGTGGAAGTTACCTTACATTCTTTAGGTTCATGAAATGTTATTTTCCAACACAATATATCTTATTTCTTCAACATTTTCACTTTGATTTGGTTATATTACTATGCCACACAAATATGTTCTCTAAGGTTGACTTTACATCATTTTGATTTAATCATATTATAATTTATCTATTTGTCTCTTTTCAGCTTTAATATATATTTACTTAATATTAAAAAATAATTTATTATTAATATCCATATTTACTTGGGTAATTTGCACTATATGATCTTTAAAATACCTAATGTTACTCTCCAAACATAGTACTTTTTCCTTCTTTTATAATTATACGTGTATGATCAATGTCTTTGGTAGCTATTCTATCATGTTTTACTTGAATGTACTCTCTCCTTTTGATACTAATGTCCATGTACCGTAGTGTGATTACTAGCACGTTTTTTTCTTATTCACAACTTCATATTTTTATAGCAAATCACATCACCATATGTATTCAAGCTTTACATTTCAATTCACTACATGTAACCAAAGTTAATGATCACATAACTATTTTTCTTAAATGTTAACAAAGCTGTACTTGTATAAAAATGATTTACTATTTTAGAGTTTTCACACTTGCATCCCAAGTGTTGTTTCTATATGATTATATTATACATTTGATTAAAATCATGATGTCCAAATTTTGAAATCAAGACTTTATACTAGTTTCTTAAATAATCACATCATACAATTTGACTTTCATATTACACGACTCCGATAACACATAACAGCAATGGTCTAACTTTTTTACTTGAATTTTATAAGAAATTTAATCGAAATAATAAAATGGGAATAATATACATTGGCTATAAATTTTATAGGTGTAGCAATATGGATGTGTTCTTATGTAATTAGAACGGCATCATTATATGATCTTTTCAGATTTACATATAGACCATCTCTTTGAAAACATTTTTGTGGTGAATAGATTTTCTAGGTGTTTTGACAAGATGGAACCAACAATGCCAATAGACTATGATAAGCATCACATGGATACTCGACATAAGGCAAGAAAAATAATGTAAATTTTTTATTCATACAAAAATAAGAGATTTTGAAAGTCCCATGAAAGAAAAACAAAGAAGAAATCTAAAGGAATTTATTAGGTTGACACTTTTCTTACTAAACCTAATAGTTGCTAGAAATCAATCCATCTTTGGAAATAGGCCCAAAAATGTTGATAATGTGATAGAATGCACAAAGGTGTTGGTACATATTAAGAGAATTTCTACTTTGGTTTTTTGAAGCCTAATCATAAGAAAGTAGATTTTTTTAAAGGGTTAAAGAATGATTTGGGGAATTTTTGAGGCATGAGGCACAAAAGGAGGAAGGCCTCTAATATATGCACTCACTTAATATTAGGCTATGGAGTCATCCACGTCATTACTCATATGATTTTATTCATTTATGTATGAAATTGCATAAGAGAAAGTTATTGGTGATAAAGGCAAGTTGCATTTTCCTTTGATGGTGAGGTTACCCTTTATGGAATTTCTATCTAGTCTTTGAGTAAGAGGTGATCATGCTGTTCTCAATCATTTTTAGATGAATTTATTTAATTATTCTTATCGAATTTAAAATCTTGTTAGGCATGGAATTCATGACCCAACATGGTATGGTGATCAATTGCTAGGAGGCAAAGGTGCACATCAAGATTACAAATTTAGCTGACATTCTATAATTTTTAGTTAACTACTACATTATGATATTACCAACCGTTTACAATTTAGATTTATTTTATAAAGGTTATGCTGTTTGGACAGAATTCATATTCGATTCCTTATGACAAAAATGCTATAGAATACCCTTCGAGTAAGGGATTATCCCAACATTTTCTACAAGAGTTTCTTGGTTTACCACTAGTAAGATTGTTAGAGTTTTCTATTGACTTGATGAATGGAGCCACTCTTATTACAAAGGCATCATATTGATGTAATGAGTCCAACAATGTTTGTTTCATCTTGATGAAACTTCATTTTAAATGACACCATAGCAAATTGGCATAATTAACAATAAATTATTTTTTAAATACTAGACAATTATATGTTTGAGCTAAAATGAGATTAATTAGTCTAATTCTATATAACCAAATTAAAGTAAATTGAGGGTCACAGAAGAGGAGACTTAGAGCTTTATCAAAATGTATTAAAATTAAGTAGAAAAAGTTGAAGTGAGGTAATTTTTTTGCAAAATTAACATTCTAAGATGCTAAAATGATCGAGTGTAATATCCTTGTTGATCAAATCAAGTACAAAATGAAATGTCCAGTCAATGGTGCAAAGAAATACAAAATAAAGTATTTCAAAATATAAAAATATATATAATAAGATAAAGTTTATTTTTATGAGTCTAAAGATGTTTATCTCATGTCTATTAAACTTCATTTTGAATTTTGATAACTTACAAAAAAATAAACAAGCATAACTAATAATAAATATTATTTCAATACAAAATAAATACATTTAAAACTTTAAATGATATAAAATAAGCACAAAGATATAAGAAAATCAAAGCATAGGTGAATTAGTGTTTTATAGTAATATAAACATATTAATTAAAATAGTTAAAGAAAAGTAATCAATTAGATGGAAAAGCTCTATTCTAAATGCTAAGGAGATCGACTACAACATCCTCTATATTTATATCAAGTGTGAATAAAATTTTCTTATAACATGTGCAAAAATATAGCAAAAAAGTTAAAAATATAAAAATAAATATTTAGTTAGATAGATCTCATTGAGAGATGTTAAATGTTCTTTATTTTGCCTCCATCACTCCTCATTTGGAATTACTATAAATTAAAAAGTAATTAAATATAACTAATGATAAGTTATTATAATAATGTTAAGTAAATATATATTGAAACTAAACAGAGATAAATTTATGTCGTAGAATGTAACAAAATCAAAAGAACTTTAATGCTAATACAAAAAAAGAATTAGAGTTTAAAAGTAACATAACCAAATCAAAATAAAATCTTAAAGTTATGTGTTAAATTATATCAAAGCATTGTATTCCAAGGTGCCATAAAGATCAATTGCAATCTTCTTGATATAATTTGCATTATTCCAAGTTTGGACTAATCGAGGCGAAACCAAGGTCATTAGATGAGTCTTGAAGAGCTCTAATCGATTAAATTTTTTAAAATTTTTTAAATATTTATTTTCTTAAGTTTTTTTAGCTCTTTAAAAGGGATTTTGAATTTTGCTTAGTTTAACAATTGAGGATGTCACAGTCGATTTGCTTATGATCATGGAATTCTACTTATGAAATTTATCTCATTCTTTTGAATTTTTTCTTTAATTTGGTTAGACTATCTTATAAGCCTAAATACCCTCTTATATTTCTTTTAAATGACCCTTATTTGGTTATGTTAAATAACTTAAAGTTTTCGTTTTTTTAGCCCTAATATTTATTTAAATAATATTAAAATTATAATTTTTCATTATTTATGGTTAATTTTGTAATTAGTAGTATTCAAAATTATGTCTAATCTAGATGAAAAAAATGTCAATGGACTCATCACAAGGAATGCTATCATATTAAATATTCATTTTTATATTTACAAATATTCTATATAACTAGGGTTTTCACACACTTTATCCGATATTTTGATTTACACCTAATTTGATGATCTAGGATTTTCTTAGTCAATCTCTTTAGAATATTGGAATGCTACTTTCTTAAATAAATTTTGTCAAATGTTTAACAGTTTTTCTTTTATTTTTCATTTTACTACAAAAAACTTTTTCTTTTTCTAAGACTTTTACATTATTTTGATTTTATTTTATTAAATTTCTTTAGTTCAACTAATTTCACTTTTGAAATATATTTATTTAATATTAAAAAATGCTTTATTATTATTATGCTCATTTACTCTTTCAATTTGAAATAACTCCAAATGTTGCCCGATCAAGATAGTGTTATTGGATTATTTTTAATGTTTTCTATCTAGTTAAATATTCTTTTTCTTGTGATTTAAAACATTTATTTGGTTTCTTAGGTTTGAGATGCAATATTAGAAAATTTGAATCATACCTAATTTGATGATCAAGGATCTCAAACTCAATCTCATTACTATCTTGGAAAGCAACTTGCAATAAAAGGCATATCATTTTTTCAAAGTTTTTACTTTGAATTGGTTATATTGATATGAGACTCTAATTCTCGATTAGTGTGACCATTAAATTGCTTAGATTTGGGTACATCACATTAATTCAATTTAAATCATTTTAGCTTTATCATATATTTATTTATATAAAAAATAATTTATTATTATTTATACATGATTACTTTAGTAATTCATAGTAATTCTAAATGAGCATTGATCGAGATATGAAAGGCATCGTTGGACATATCTCGATAAGCTCTATCTAATTAAATATTTTCTTTTGTGTTTTTAAATATTAAAATTGACTATGGTTTTATCATACATTGTGGGGCATTTTGATGTAACTTGATTTATTAATTGAGAATGCTATACTCGATTTTCTTATTATATTGGAATGCATTATTTTTCTACAGTTTATCTCATTTTTTCAGCTTTTTATATAATTATGAATTTTCAACTCTCCTTTCATGTGAACTTTACTTCACATAAATTTAGATATATTACATTGCTTAAATTTATTTCAATTTTAGATTTGACATATATTGACATAAAATTAAGGTCCAATTTACACAAAATAATTTTTATTAGACTCATCTTAATGTGCTCAATCTAATTAAATATTCATTTTAGTATTCTTAAATATTTGATTTTTAGGATTTGGCATCCTAGGAAAAACTTTGATTTGTGTATAATTTAACGTCAAGGGTGCACACTCAATCTCTTTAGTATTTTGGAACATAACTTTTCATTATAATTAAGTCATGTTTAGAACTTTTTTGTATTGATTTAGCTATATTTCTATGAAGCTCTTTTTTTTTATCTCATGTGACATTTATTTTTTTCTTTTAATTGTTTATATACTTCAATTTATCACATTTTAGTTTTTGCATATCTACTTCATAATAAAAAAAATTTATTATTTAAGCTTATTTATCTTTTAATTAACATTAACCTCAAATAAGGTCTAATCGAGAAGAAAGAAACATCATTGAACTCATTTAAACAAGCTCTTTCTAATTAAATATTCATTGTTATATTTTTAAATGCATTAATTTATAGAGTTTTTGTTCGTGTTAAGAGACATTTTAATTTCTCTTTCATTTGATAATAGATAATGTTACACTTAATTGAATTAATTTCTATCAATATAATTTTCTCATATAATTTAATTAATTTCTTCAAATATTTAGATTTCATTTGGTTGTATGAATAAGTAAGAATAAATCCCTTTTTTTCTTTGTTTTTCTTTCATTTTTTTATATTTAATTACTTCAATTTATCTAATTTTAGCATTAATTTATGTTTACTTAATGTTAAAATAAAAATTTATTATTTTTTATCATTATTTTATTTTGTTATTTGCAGTGATTCCAATTGATGCCAAATGAAGAATAATAAAACATCGTTGGACTTGTCTTGATGAACTTACTTAAATTAAATATTCATTTTCATATTTTAAATTTCTTTGTTTTTATGGTTTTGTTACATTTTATGAGAAATTTTAATTCTTACACAATTTGAAATCAAGGAAGTTCTACTCAATATCTTTACTATCTTTGAAAATAACTTTTTGATAATATTTATCTATTTTCTTCAAATTCTTCACATTGATTTGCCTATGATACTATTGAACTATAAATCTTCTATCACGTGACTCTTGCTTTGCTTTGATTTTGTTAAATTTCATTGCTTCAATTTATCTAATATATGATTTGATGCTTACCTTAATAAAGACATAATGATTTATTATTTATCCTTATTATTTTTGTAATTAACGATAAATCCAAATGAAATCATATTAGAATAAAACAAAGGTCATTGCATAGGTCTCGTCAATCTCTACCAAATTAAATATTCATTTTTATATTTTTAAATATATTAATTATCGGGTTTTTTTCCAAACTTTACGTGTCATTCATATTAGTACCTAATTTGATGATCACTAATGCTACACTCAATCTATTTAGTATTTTAGAATGCAACTCTAAAATAATGGTCCATTAACAATAATATCAAATTTATTTGGTTATTTCAATTATCTTATTTTAGCTTTAATACATATTTTCTTAATATTAAAGTAATATACTTTAATAATTTATGCTAATTTAGTTTAGAGATTTGTAGTAATTCCAATGAATGATTGATTTAGGCAAAACAAATATAGTTAGACTCCTTGAGATCAACTCTATGTTATCATATAATCTTTTTTATATTTTAAAATATTTTATTTTTAAAGGTTCTGGCTACATTTATGGGATTTTTTAATTCATGCCCAATTAGGTGATCAATTATGTTACACCCAGTCTTGTTAGCATCTTAAAATAAGTCATCTTAACTTTTCAATTTTTTTAATTTTGTAGTATTGAGTAATTATAAATCTCATCTCATATGACCTTTACATCACATTGACTAGGTTGTATTATATTACTCAAATTTATCTAGTTCTGCTTTAATATATATATATATATATATATATATATATATATATATATATATATATATATATATATATATATATATATATATATATATATATATATATATATATATATATATATATATATATATATATATATATATATCTTAAATATTAGAATTTTAAGGTGTTATTATCAATCCTTATCTACTTTGACAATTTCTAGTAGTTCTAACAATGATTTGATAGAGATGAAAGAAATATCACTTGACTTTCTTTGACGAATCCTATCAAATTTAATATTACTTTTTATATTTTTAAAATATTTTATTTTCTAGGATTTTGGCACCAAGTATGAGGTGTTGTTGTGTACCTAATTTTGTGATTGAGGATATTACATTAGATTTATTAAATATTTTTTAATTCAAGTTTCCCAAAAAAATTTTCTTATTTCTTTACATTTTTATCTTAATTTGGTTATATTATAATGTAATCTATATCCCATTTCGTGTGACAATTCAATTGCTTTGATTTAGTTATATTATAATGTTCAATTTATTTAAATTTCACTATAATATTTATTTTTTAAATAATTAATAATAACTAAAAATAAGATAGACTAACTCAAAGAAAACAAAGTTGGACTTGTCTCAACTAGCCCTTTTTAATTTAATATTATTTTATATTTTTAATTTTTTAGAGTTTGGGCATGTTTTAAGATACATTTCAATTCATATCTAACATGATTGTTGAGTATGTGATATGCAATATTTTAGTATTATTGAATACCACCTTCTAATAAATTTTGTCAATTTTTTGTAAGTTTTTGCATTGAATTGGTTATATTATTATATAACAAAAATTTAGCTCATGTAGCTTTTATATTATTTTGTCTTCTTAATATTATATTGCATCAATTTATATCATTTTATCTTTAATATATTTTTACTTCAGATTATAATAGCAATTACCTTTTTATGTTTTTTTTATAATTCAAACAAAATTTGAATGAGATCCTATAAATATGAATAAAATGTCATTGGTCTATTCTTCTGAGCTCTATACAATCAAATATTAAATTTTAAATTTTAAACTTTATTTTGTATGAGTTTTTGTAAGATTTATGAGAGATTTTTTTTCACTTGATTTGATGGCCAAGGATGTTACATTTGATTTTCTTAGGACCTTGGATTACATCTTACCCTCATAATTTATCTTATTTTTTTAAAACATTTTTGTTAGATTTAGTTCTTTTACACTATAACATAAAATCTCATCTCTTAAAACCTTTAAATCATTTATATTATGTTATATTAAATTGCTTTAATTGTTTTTATTTTGGCTTTAATAAATATTTATATAGTATTAAAGTAATAATTTATTATTAATGGACATATCTAACTTTATAATTTGTTGTGATTACAAATGAGGTTTGATTTGCATAAAACATGCATTGTTGGACTTGTCTCCATGAGCTCTAACCAACAAAATATTCTTTTTTATTTTTTTAAAATATTATATTTTTTATTAATAAGATGTTGATGATGTCGATGAAGAAGAAGAAAAAGGAGAAGAAGAAGAAGCAAAAGAAGAAGAAGAAGCTGAAGTAGTAGTAGAGGAGATAGAAGAAGATGAACGAGGATGGGATAAGGAAAGGGAGGGAGAAGAAGAAGAAGAAGAACATGAACAAGAAGAAAAAGTAGAGAAAGAAGAAGAAGAACAAGAAGTGCAAAGAGAAGAAGAAGAAGCAGGTGAAGAAGAAGAAGTGTAAGAAGAAGAAAAAGAAGTTGAAGAATTAGATGAAGTAGAAGTAGAACAACAAGAAGAAGAGTAACTAAAAGAGTAATAAGAAGAAGAAGAAAAAGTTGAAGGAGAAGAATATGGCAAAGAAGAAGAACAACAACAAGAAAGAGGAGGCAAAGAAGAAGTAGTAGAAGAAGAAAAATTAGAAATAGAAGAGGAAGAAGAAGAGGAAGAAGAAGAGGAAGAAGAAGAAGTAGTAGTAGTAATATTAGTAGTAGTAGCAGAAGAAGAAGAAGAAGAAGAAGAAGAAGAGAAGTTGAAGAAGAGAAAGAAGAACAGGAAGAAGAAGAAAACAAAGAAGAGGAAGGAGAAAAAGAAGAAGGAGAAGAAGGCAAAGAAGAAGAAGAAGAAGAAGAAATAGAAGTGGAAAATGAAAGAGCAGGAGAAGAAGAAGATGATGAAGACGAAGAAGAAGAGATGAAAAAGAAGGATGAAGAAGAAGTGGAAGAAGATGAAGGAGAACAAGGGGAAGGAAAAGAAGATGGAGAAGAAGAAGAAGAAGGAGACGAAGAAGAAAAAGGAGAAGAAGAAGAAGAAGAAGAAGAAGAAGAAGAAGAGGGACAAGGAGATCCAGAAGAAGAAGAAGATGAAGAAGAAGGAGAAGAAGAAGAAGAAGTAGAAGAAGAAGAAGAAGAAGAAATAATAGAAGAAGAAGAAGATAAAGAAGATAAAGAAGAAGAAGAAGATGAAGAAGAAGAAGATGATGAAGAAGAAAAGGAAGAAGAAGATGCAAAAGTGAATCAAGAAGAAGAAGATAAAGAGGATAAAGAAGAAGAAAAAAAAGATGATGAAGAAGAAGAAGACGAAGAAGAAGAGGAAAAAATGGAAGCAGAAGAAGTAGAAGAGGAACAAGAAGGAAAGGAAGAAGAAAAACCAGATAGAGAAGTAGAGAAAGAGAAGAAAAAGAAGAAGGAGAAGGAGAAGAAGAAGAAGAAGAAGATGTAGAAGAAGATGAAGAAGTTGCACAAGAAGAAGAAGAAGAAGAGGAAGAAGAGACGAAGGAGAAGAAGAAGAAGAAGAAGACGAAGAAAAAGTTAAAGAATAAGAAGAACAAGAGGAAAAGGAAGAAGAACAAGAAGAAAAAGACAAAAATGAAGAAGAAGAAGATGTAGAAGAGAAAGACGAACAAGATGGACAAAAAGAAGAAGAAGAAGTGAAAGTAGAAGAAGATGAAGAGAAAGAAGAAGAACTATAAGAAGAAGAATAATAAAAAGAAGAAGAAGAAGAAGAGGATTAACAAAAGACAAAGTATATGGA
>JAIUJO010000533.1:387500-400000 GCA_023846275.1 Vanilla planifolia
AGATTAAGAAGAAGAAGAAGAAGGAGAAGAAAAAGAAAAAAGGAGCAGAAGAAGAAGAAGAAGTAGTAGTAATAGCAGTAGAAGAGAAGAAGAAGAAGGAGGAGGAAGAGGAGGTGGAGGAGGAGGAGGAGAAGAAGAAGAAGTAGGAGAAGAAAATAGGAAGAAGAAGAAGTAGAAGAAGAAGAAAAACAAGAGGATGAATATGAAGAAGAAGATGGAGAAGAAGAAGAAGAAGAAGAAGAAGAGAAGAAGATGGAGAAGAAGAAGAACAAGAAGTAGAATAACAAGGGGATGAAGTTGAAGAAGAAGAAGATGGAGAAGAAGAAGAAGCAGAAGAAGAAAAGAATACAAAGAAGTATAAGGTCAAGAAGAAGAAGAAGAGGAAGAAGATGAAGAAGAAGAAGAAAAAATGATAAAGGAAGATAAGAAGAAGAACAACAAGAAGAAGAAGATTAAGAAGAAGAAGAAGAAGAAGAAGCAAATGGAGAAGGAGAAGAGGAGGGAGAAGGACAAGAAGAAGAACAACAAGAAAAAGAAGAAGAAGGGGAATAATAATAATAATAACAATAATAACAATAGAAGAAAGAGAAGAAGTAGAAGAGGAAGAAGAAGAAGAAGAAGAAGGAGAAGAAGAAAAAGAAGAAGAACGGGTAGAATAAGAAAAAAAGAAGGAGAAGAAGAATAAGAAGAAAGGGAAGAAGAAGAAGTCGAGCAAGGAGAAAAAGAAGGAAAGGAAGAAGAAGAAGAAGAAGTAGTAGGAGAAGAAAAAGAAGGAGAAGATGATGAAAAATAGGAAGAAGAGGAAGAAGATGATGAACAAGAAGAATAGCAAAAGAAAGAAGAAGAAGAAGAGGAAGAAGACGATGAACAAGAAGAATAGGAAATGAAAGAAGAAGAATAAGAGGAAGAAGAAGGAGAAGAAGGAGAAGAAGAAGAAAAATAATAAGATGAAGAAGAAGAAGAAGAGGAAGAAGAAGAACAAGAACAAGAAGAAGTAGAAGAAGGAGAAGAACAAGAAGTAGATGTAGAAGAAGTCGATGAAGATGAGGAAGAAGAAGAAGAAAAAGAAGAAGAAGAAAAATGAGAAGAAGAAGAACGAAAAGGTGAAGAAGAAGAAGAAGAAGAAGTAAATGTAGAAGAAGAAGAAGAAGAAGTAAAATGAGAAGGAGAAAAGAAGAATTAGAAGAAGACAAAGAGGAAAAGGAAGACAATGGAAGAGGAGAAGAAGAAGAAGAAATTAAGCAAAAGGAACTAGAAGGAGGAAATGAATTGGATGAAGAAGAAGAAGAAGAAGAAGGAGAAGTTTGAGAAGAAGAGGAAGAAGAAGAGGATGAAGAAGAAAAAGGCGAAGAAGAAGAAGGAAAGGAAGAAGAAGAAGAAGAAGAAGAAGAAGAAGAAAAAGAAGAAGAAGAACAACAAGAAGTAGAAGAAGAGGATAGGGAATAAGTCAAAGAAGAATAAGAAAAAGAAGAGGAGGAAGAAGAAGGAGATTTTGAAGAGTAACAAGAAAAAGAAGAAGAACAAGAAGAAGAAGAAGAAGACAAACATGAAGAGGAAGCAGAAGAAGAAGAAGAAGAAGAAGAAGAAGTGAACGAAGAAGAAGAAGGTGAACGGGAAGAAGAAGAAGGAGAAGAAGATGAAGAAGAAGGCAAAGAAGAAGAATAAGAAGAATAAGAAGAAGAAGAAGAAGTAAAAGAAGTAGAAGAAGTAGATGAAAAAGAAGAGGTGGAAGAAGAATAGCAAGAAGAAGTAGAAGAAAAGGAATGCAAGAAGAAGTAGAAGAAGAAGAAGAAAAAGAAGTAAAGGAAAAAAGAAAAATAAGAAGATGGAGAAGAAGAAGACGAAGAAGAAGAAGAAGAAGAATTTGGAGAAGAAGAAGAAGAAGAGGAAGAAGAAGAAAAAAAAGAAGATGGAGTTGAAGAAGAAGAAGAAAAAGAATAAAAAGAAGTAGGTCATGAAGAAGAGGATGACGAGATAGAAGAAGAAGAAGAAGAAGAAGAACATGATGATGGTGATGAGGAACAAAAAGAAGAAAAGAATATGTTGACAAAACGGAAGAAGAAGAAGAAGAAGACGAAGAAGAAAAAAAGAAGATGAAAAAGTAGAAGGAGAGGAGGATGGAGAAGCAGAAGAAGAAGATGATGTAGAACAAGAATAAGAAGAAGAAAAAGAAGAAGGAGAAGAAGAAGAAGAAGAAGAGGAAGAAGAAGAAGAAGAAGAGAAAGAAGAAGAAGAAGAGAAAGAGGAGGAAGAAGAAGAAGATTAAGAAGAAGAACAAGTAGAGATAGATGAGGAATAAGAGGAAGAAGAACAGGAAGAAGATGAGCAAGAAGAAGAAGACGAAAAAGAAGAAGAAGAGAATGAAGAAGAGGAGGAAGAAGAGATACAAGAGAAAGGAAAAAGAAGGAAAAGAAGAAGTACAAAAAGTAGAAGGAGAAGAAGAAAATGAAGGAAAAGAGAAAGAAGAATAAGAAGGGGAAGAAGAAGAAGAAGTAGAAGAAGAAGAAGATGATGATGATGAAGAAGAAGAAGAGAAAGAAAGAAAAGAAGAAGAAGAAGAAAAGGAAGATGAAAAAGAAGAAGAAGACGAAGAAAATAAGGAAGAAGAGCAAGAAGAAGAAGAAGAAGAAAATGAGGAAGAGGAAGAAGAAGAATTGGGAGAAGAAGGAAGATGAATGGTAGAAAGGAGGAAGGAAAAATGTTGAAGGAAAGAGGAAGGAAGAAAGGAGAAGGAAGAAGAAATTAGAAAGGAGAGAGAAGAAAGAAGAAAGGAGGAAGAAGATGAAGAGAAGAAGGAGAAGAAGAAGAAAAAGAAGTGGAAGTAGAAGAAGAAGAGGAATCCAAAGAAGAACAAGAAGAAGAATAAGAAGTGAATCAATAAGAAAAGGAAGAAGAAGAAGAGAAGCAGAAGAGGAAACAAAAGAAGATGATGAAGAAGAAGAAGAAGAATAGGAAGAAGAAGGTGTAGAAGAAAAAGAAGAAGTAGACAAATGGGAAGAAGATAAAGAAGAAGAAGTAGAAGAAGAAGAGGAAGGTCAAGAAGAACTAGAAGAAAAGAATAAGAAAAAAAAGAAGAATAAGATGAAGAAGAAGAAGAAGAAGAAGAAGAAATAGAAGAAGAAAAAGAAGTAAAAAAAGAAGGTGGAGATGGAGAAGAAGAAAAAGAAAGAGAAGGGGAAGAAGAAGAAGAACAAGAAGGAGAAGAAGAAGAAAAAGTAGAAGATGAAGAAGAAGAAAAAAAATGAGAAAAACAACTAGTGGAAGAGGAAGAGGAAGAAGAAGAAGGAGAGGAAAAAGAAGAAGTAGATAAAGAACAGGAAAAAGAAGAAGAGGAAGAAGAAGGAGACATAGAAGAAGAAGATGAAGAAGAAGAAGTAGAAGAGGAAAAAGAAGAAGAAGAAGAGGAAGAAGAAGAAGATGGGGAAAAGGAAGAAGAAGAAGAAGAAGAAGAATAAGAGGATGATGAAGAAGAAGAGGAAGAAGAAGGCAATGATGAGGAAGAAAAGAAAGAAGAAGTAAAAGAAGAAGAGGAAGAGGAAGAAGAAGAAGAAGAGGAATAAGAGATGGAATAGGGATTAAAGATCAGGTGTTAAGGGTTAGGGATTAGAAATTAGGGATTAGGGAATGAAGGGTTAGGGATTATGTATCAAGAAGTAATGATTAAAAATTGGGAGGGAAAGATTAGGGATTATTGATTTCAGAGTTATATTTAGGGTTTCAAGTTTATGGATTAGGTTTTATGGAGTATGGATTTAGGATTAAGTAAAAGAGATTTGGGATTAAAGATTAAGGATTAGAGATTAAAGGTTAGGGATGAAGGGATTATTGATTAGGGATTAAAGAATAGGAATTAAGATTTAAGGGATTTATAAATAAGGATTAAGTATTAAAGATTAAGAATTTAAGATTAGGGATAAGAGATCAGGGAATAGAGTTAATGATTAGAGATTAGGGATTAGGGATTAAGGATTAGAGATTTGAGATTTAGGATTAAGGATTAAGTATTAGAGAGTAGAGATGAGGGATTAGTGATTAGAAATTAGGGATGTAGAATTTAGGGTTAGAGATTAAAGATTGGAGATTATAGATTAAGTGATTTAGATAGTCATTAGAGATTAAGGATTAAGTATTTGGGATTACTCATTAAGGATTAGAGATTAGAAATTAATGGTTAGGGATTAGAGAAGGGATCAAGGATTATAGATTAGGTATTGTAAATTAGGGATTATAGATTAAGGTATTGTTATTTGAGATTAGAGTTTATGGGTTAGAGATTAGAGATTAAAGATTGGGGATTGAAGATTAAGGATTTGAGATTAGTGATGGATTAGTAATTAGAGATTAAGGATTAAAGATTAGGGATTAGGGATTAGGGATTAAGGATTAAGGGGAAGGAAGAATGAAGAAGGATAAAAGAAGAAGAAGATGAAGTAGAAGAGGAAAAAGAATAAGAAGAAGAAGAAAAAGAAGAGAAAAAATAAAGAAGAAGAAAGAAGAAAGAAAGAAGAAGGAAGAAGGAAGAAGGAATGAAGAAGGAGGAAGGATGAAAAATGAAGAAAAAATAAAGAAGATAGAAGAAAGGAGAAAGAAGAAAAAAGAAAGAAGAAAGTAGAAAGAAGAAAGAAGAAAGAAGAAAGAACGAAGAAGAAGAAGAAGGAGAAGGAGAAGGAGGATGTGGAGAAGGAGGATGACAAAGAGAAGGAGAAAGAGAAGGAGATGGTGATGGAGAAGGAGAAGGAGAAGGAGAAGGAGAAGGAGTAGAAGATAGAGAAAGAGAAGGAGAAGGAGAAAGACAAAGAGAAGAAGGAGAGGAAGAAGGAGGAAGAGGAGAAGAGGAAGAAGAAGAAGAAGAAGAGGAAGAAGAAGAAGAAGAAGAAGAAGCAAAAGTAAAAGAAGAAGTAGAAGAAGAAGAGGAACAAGAAGAACAAGAAAAGGAGTATAAAATGAAGTAGAAGAAGAAGAGGAAAAAGAAGAATGAGAGGAAAAAGAATAAGAAGAAAAAGAATAAGAGACGAATGAAGAAGAAGAAGAAGAAGAAGACAAAAATGAAGAAGTGGAAGAAGAGAACAAAGAAGAAGAAAAGAAAGAAGTAGAAGAAGAAGAAGAAGAAGAAGAAGAAGAAGAAGAATTTGAGGAAGATGAGGAACAAGAGGAGGAAGAAGAAGAAGAAGAGAATGAGGAGGAAGAAGAAGAAGGGAATGTGGAAGAAGAAGAAGAGGAAGAAGAAGAGCAAGAAAAAGAAAAAGAAGAGGAAGAAGAGATGAATTAGGGGTTATAGGATTAGGAGTTGGGGATTAGAGATTAGGATTAATGAGGGAGGAAATAAGGATTAAGGAATAAAGATTACAGATTAGGGAATGAGGGATTAAGGATTAGAGATTAGGTATTATGGATTAGAGATTTGGGATTAAGGTGGGAGGGATTAGGTATTAGTTATTAAAGATTAGGGATTAGATGTTATGGATTAAGTAATAAGAAGTAGGGTTTAAGGATTAAAGATTTGGGTGAAGGGATTAATGATTAAATATTAGGTTTAAAGATTAAGGATTAAGGATTAAGAGATTAAATATTAAAGATTAGGGATTTAGAGATTAGTGATTAAGGATTTTTTATTAAAGATTAAGGATTTAAGATTAGAGATTAAGAGATTTGTATTTGGTCTAGGGATTAGAGATTAGGTTATTATGGATTAAGGAATAATGATTAAGGATTCGAGATTAAGGATTAGAGATTAGAGATTAAGAATTAAGGATTTTGGATTATGGATTAGGGATTAGAGATTATGGATTAAAGATTAAGCATTTGGAATTTGGAAGAAAGAAAAAGATGAAGACACAAAAGAAGAAGAGGATAAAGAAGAAGGAGAAGAAGAATAGGAGGAAGAAAGGGAAGAATAAAGAAGGAAGTTTAAAGAAGAAAGAAGAACAAAGAAATATAAGAAAGAAGGAAGAAGAAAGTAGGATGGAGGAATGAAGAAGGAAGAAGGAAGAAAAAAGAAGAAAGTAGAAAGAAGAAAGATGAAATATGAAAGAACTAGAAGAAGAAGAAGAAGAAGAAAGAGGACGACAAGAAGAGGGAGGACAAGAAGGAGAAGGGGATGGAGACTGAGAAGGAGGAGGAGGAGAACAAGAAGGAGAAGAAGAAGAAGAAGAAGAAGAAGAAGAAGAAGATGATGATGATGACAAAGAAGAAGAAGAAAAAGAAGAAGAAGAAGAAGATTAAGAAGTAAATGAAGAATATGAAGGAGAAGAAGAAGAGGTAAATGTTGAAGAAGAGTAGAAAATGGGGAAGATGATTAAAAGGATGGAGTAGAGAAAGAAGAAGAGGAAAAGAAAGAAGGAGAATAGCAAGAAGAACAAGAAGAAGACAAAGAAGAAGTGGAGGAAGAAGACGAAGAAGAAGAGGAGGAAGAATTAGAAGAAGAAGAAGAGGAAGAAGAAGAAGAAGAAGAAAAAAGAAGAAAGAAGAAGGAACAAAGAAGATTGAAGTAGGAAGAAAGAAGAAGGAAGAAGAAAAAAGGAAGAAGGAAGAAGGAAAATAGAAGGAAGAAGAAAGAAGTTGAGGAAAAAGAAGAAGAAGAAGGTGTCGAAGAAGAGGATGGGAAAGTGGTAGAAGAAGAAGAAGAAGAAGAAAAAGAAGAATAAAAGGAGGAAGAAAAAGTAGAGAAGAAGAAGAAGAAAGAAGAAGAAGAAAAAGAAGAAGAAGAGAAAGAAGAAGAGGAAGAAGGGGAAGAAGGGGAAGAAGAAAAAGAAGAAGAAGAGAAAGAAGAAGAACAAGAAGGGAAAGTGGAAGAAGAAGAAGAATAAGAAGAGCAATAAAAAGAAGTAGGAGAGGAGGAAGATGAGGAAGAAGTGGAAGAAGAATAAGAAGAAGATGAGGAAAAAGTAGAAGAAGAAGAAGAGGAAGAGGAAGAAGAAAAAGAAGACATATTATGGATTAGTGAGTGAGGGTTTACGGATTAGAAATTAGGTTTTAGGGATTAGAGATTAGGCATTAGGGAGGAAGGGATTTGGGGTTATTGATTAGGGATTAAGGATTAGGAATTAGAAATGAGGGATTTGGGATTAAGGGATATGAAATAAAGATTAGGGATTAGCGATTAGGTTTTGGGTTTAAGGGTTAGAGATTAACAATTAGGGATTTTGGAGAAGCGATTAAGAATTAGGGATAAGGATTAAGGATTAAGGATTAAGATATATTGATTAGGGATTAAGATATATGGATTAAGGGATTAATGATTAAATATTATGGATTAAAGATTAGGGATTAGAGATAAAGGATTAAGTATTAGAGATTACGAATTAATGTATAGGTGTTAGAGATTTTGGATTAATAGTTTTAGAAAAAATATTAGAGATTAAGTATTAGGTTTTGGGTTTAGGGATTAGAGATTAGCAAAAAGGGATTAAGAATTACGAATAAGGATTAATGATTAAGGATTAAGGTTTATGGATTAAGGATTAAGATATATTGATTAAGGGGTTAATGATTAAATATTATGGATTAAGGATTAGGGATTAGAGATAAAGGATTAAGGATTAGGATTATGAATTAGGGTATAGGGGTTAGGATTTTTTATTAATAGTTTGGAAAAAAAGATTAGAGATTAAGGATTAGGGATTTATGATTAAGGATTAGGGATTAGGTACTAAAGATTAGGAATAAATGATTAAGCATTAGGGATTATGGATTAAGGTTTAAGGATTTGGCATGGATTAAAGATTGAGGATTAGGGGTTATTTGTTAGAGATTAGAAATTAGGGATTTCATATTGGAGATCAGGGATTAGAGATTAGGTATTAGGGGTTACAGATAAGGGAGAGAGGGATTAGAGATTATAGATTAAGGATTAAGGATTAGATTGAGTGGGATTACAGATTAGTGTTTTGGGATAAGGAAGAAGAAGGAGAAGATGAAGAAGAAGGAGAACAACAACAACAACAACAACAACAACAAGAAAAGAAAGAAGAAGAAAAAAAGAAGAGGAAAGGATAAGGAATAAGAAGAAAAATGAATAAAGAAGAAGAAAGAAGAAACAATAACCAGAAAGAAGAAGAAAAAAGAAGAAAAGAAAGAAGAAGGAAGAAGGAAGAAGGAAGAAGGAAGAAGCAAGAAGGAAGAAGGAAGAAGAAGGAAGAAGGAAGAAGGAAGAAGGAAGTAGGAAGAAGAAATAAGAAAGAAGAAAGAAAAAAAAGAAAGAAGAAAGAAGAAAGAAGATGAAGATGGAGAAGAAGATGGAGAAGGAGAAGGAGAAGGGAAAGGAGGAAGAGGAGAACGAGAAGGTGTAGGAGAAGAAGGAGAAGGAGAAGGAGAAGGAGAAAAAGAAATAGAAGAAGGAGAAGAGAGAAAAGAAAAAGAAGAACAAACGAAAGAAAAGGAAGAAAAGAAGAAGAAGATGAAGAAGAAGAAAAAGAAGTAGAAGTAGAAGAAGAAGAATAAGAAGAGGAAGAAGAAGAATAAGAGGAAGAGGAAGAAAAAGAAGAAGAAGAAGAGAAAGTAGAGAAAGAAGAAGAAGAAGAGGAAGAATAAGAAGAAGGAGAGGAAGATAAGGAAGAAGAGGAAGAATAACAAGAAGAAGACGAGGAGAAAGGAGAAGATGTGCCATAAGAAGAAGAAGAAGAAGAAGAAGAGGAACAAGAAGAAGAAGAAAATAAGGATTTACAGGAAGAAGAAGAAGAAGAAGAAGAAGAAGAAGATGATGATGATGATGATGATATTGAAGAAGAAGGAGAAGAAGAAGAAGAAGAAGAAGGAGAAGAAAAAGAAGAAGAAGAAGAAGAAGGAGAAGAAGAAGAAGAAGAAGAAGGAGAAGAATAAGAAGAAGAAGGAGAAGGAGAAGAAGAAGAAGAAGGTGAAGGAGAAGAAGAAGAAGAAAAAGGAGTAGAAGAAGAAGAAGAAAAAGAAGAAGAAGGAGAAGAAGAAGAAGAAGCAGAAGGAGAAGAAGGAGAAGAAGAAGAAGAAGTAGAAGGAGAAGAAGGAGAAGAAGCAAAAGGAGAAGAAGAGGAAGGAGAAGGAGAAGAAGAAGATGAAGAAGAAGAAAAAGAAGAAGAAGATGAAGAAGAAGAAGCAAAAGAAGGAGAAGAAGAAGAAGAAGAAGAAGAAGAAGAAGAACAAGGAGGAGAAGAAGAAGAAGAAGGAGAAGAAGGAGAAGAAGAAGAAGAAGAAGAAGAAGAAGGAGAAGAAGAAGAAGAAGAAGGAGAAGAAGAAGAAGAAGAAGATGGAGAAGAAGAAGAAGAAGAAGAAGTGGAAGAAGAAGAAGAAGAAGAAGGAGAAGAAGAAGTAGAAAAAGAAGTAGTAGAAGAAGAAGTAGAAGTAAAAGAAGAAGAAGAAGAAGATGGAGAGAAAGAAGAAGAAGAAGAAAAAGAAGATAAGAAGAGAAGAAGAAGAAGAAGAAAAAGAAGATAAGAAGAGAAGAAGAAGAAGAAGAAAAAGAAGAAGGAGAAGAAGAAGAATACGAAGAAGAAGAAGAAGGAGAAGAAGAAGAATAAGAAGAAGAACGAGAAGAAGAAGAATAAAAAGAAGAAGAAGAAGAAGATGAATAATAAGAAGAAGAAGAATAAGAAGTTGAAGTAGAAGAAGAAGAAGGAGAAGAAGAAGAAGAATGAGAAGTAGAAGTAGAAGAAGAAGAAGAAGTAGTAGTAGTAGTAGTAGTAGAAGAAGAAGAAGAAGAGTGAAAAGAGAAGAAGAAAAGGAAGAAGAGAAGCAGAAGATGAAGATGAAGGAGGAGGAGAAGAAGATGAGGAAGAAAAAGAAGAAGAAGAAGAGGTAGAAGAAGTAGAGGAAGAAGAAGAAGAAGAAGAGGAAGAACAAGTGGAAGAAGAAGTAGAAGAAGAAGTAGAAGATGAAGATGAAGAAGAAGAAGAAGAAGAAGAAGGACAACAAGAAGAAGAAGAGGGAGAAGTAGAAGAAGAAGATGAAAAAGAAGAAGATGAAGAAGGTGAGGTAGAGGAAGAATTAGAAGAAGAAGAAGAAGAAGAAGAAGTAGAAGATCAAGTGAAACAAGAAAAAGAGGATGAAGAAGAAGAAGATAAAGAAGAAGAAGAAGAAGAAGAAGAGGACGAAGTGGAAGAAGAGGAGGAAGAAGTAGTGGTAGAAGAAGAAGAAAAGAAGAAGAAGAAGAAAATAGATTATCGATTAGGAAGGGTGGGCTTATGGATTTAGGATTTGGTATTAGGGTTATTAGTTTAGTGATTTGGGAAATAAGGTTAGGATTTGGGATTAGAGATTATGGATTAGAGATTAGGGATTAGGTTTTAAGGATTAGGGATCAGAAATTAGGGATTACGTTGGATTAGAGATTAATGGTTAAGGATTAAAGATTAAGGGATTAGGAATTCGAGATTAAGGATAAGGAATAATGGATTAGGGATTAAAGGATTAATAATTATGAATTAGGGATAAGTAATTTGTGATTAAGGATTAGGGGTTAGGGATTTAGGATTAGAGATTAGAAATTAGGTGTTCATGATAAATGATTAAAAATTAGGGATTTGGGATTAAAGAGTATGGGATTAGGTCTAAAAGATTATGGATGAGAGATTAGAGATTATAGATTAAGCAATAGGGATTGTAGACTAGTGATTGGGATAAAGGATTAACAAAGAATAAGAAAAAGAAGAAGAATAAGATGTAGAACAAGAAGGAGAAAAAGAAGAAGTAGAAGAAAAAGAAGACGATGAAGTAGAAGGAAAACATGGAGAACAAGAAGTAATAGTAGTAGTAGAAGAAGAAGAAGAAGTAGGAGAAGAAGAAGAAGAAGAAGTAGAAGAAGAAAGAGAAAAAGAAGAAGTAGAAGAAGAAGATGAAGAAGAAGAAGCAAAGAAGAAGAAAAAGAATGCAGAAGAAGAAGGAAAGAAGAAGAAGAAGAAGAGGAAGAAGAAGAAGAAGAAGAAGAAGATGATGATGATGATGATGAAGAAGAAGAAGATGTAGAACAAGAAGAAGAAAAGAGGAAGAAGAAGAAGAAGAAAAACAAGAAGAAGGAGAAGAAAAAGAAGAAGAGGAAGAAGGAGAAGATGAAGAAAAAGAAGAAAAAGAAGAAGAAGAGAAAGAAGAATAAGTGGAAGAAGAAGAAGAGGAAGAAGAAGAAAAAGAAGATGAGGAAGAAGTGGAAGAAGAAGAACATTAAGATGAGGAGCAAGAAGAGGAATAAAAGGAAGAAATAGAAAAAGAAAGGAAAAAAGAAGATGAAGAAGATAATGAAGAAGAAGAAGAAGAAGAACACTATGAAAAAGAAGAAGTGGATGAAGAAGAAGAAGAAGGAAAAGGGAAAGAAGAAGAAGAAGAAGAGGAAGAACAATAAGAGGAAGAAGTGGAGAAAAAGAAGGAGAAGAGGAAGAAGAAGAAGAAGAAGAAAAAGAAAAGGAAGATGAGGAAGAAAAGGAGAAAGAAGAAGAAGTAGATGAGGAAAAAGGAGAAGAAAAAGGGAAAGATGATGAAGAAGATGAAGAAGTGGAAGAAAAAGAAGGAAAAGAGGAAGAAGAGGAGAAAAAAGAAGAAGTTGATTAGGAAGAAGGAGAAAAAGAAGGAAAAAATGATGATGAAGCAGAAGAAGTGAAAGAAAAAGAGGAAGAAGAAGAAGAAAAGGAAGAAGAAGAAGAGTAAGAAGAAGAAGAAGAGGAACAACAAGAAGAGGAAGAAGAAGAAGAAGACAAGGAAGAAGAAGAAGAATAATAATAAGAAGAAGAATAGGAAGATGAAGAAATGAAGAAGATAAAAAAGAAAAAGAAGGAAAATAGGAAGAAGAAGAAGAACAACGGCAACAACTAGAAGAAGAAGAAGATGAAGAGGAAGGAGAAGAAGTAGAAGAAGAAGAGGGAGGAGAAGAAGAAGAGTAGGAACAAAAAGAACAAGAACAAGGAAATGAAGAAAAAGAGGAAGACAAAGAAGAAGAAGAAGAAGAAGAAGAAGAAGAAGAAAAGAAATAGAAGAAGTAGAAGAAGAGGTGGAAGAAGTTGTAGAATAAAAAGAAGAAAAGGAAGAAGAAGTAGAACGAGAATTAGAAGAAGAAGAAGTAGAAATGAAGCAGAAGATAAAGTAGAGGAAGAAGGAGATGAAGAAGAAGAAGGAGATGATGAAGAAGAAGAAGAAGAGGAAGTAGAAGAAGTAAAAGAAGAAGATGATGATGATGAAGAAGAAGAATTAAAAGTAGGTGAAGAATTAGAAATGATGTAGAAGATAAAGTTGAGGAAGAAGAAGAAGAAGAAGAAGAAGAAGTATGAGAAGAAGAAGAAGGAGGAGGAGGACAAGAAGAAGAAGAAGAAGAAAAAGAAGTAGTAGAAGAAGAACATGCAAAAGAAGAAGAAGAACAAGAATAAGAAGAAGAAGAAAAAGAAGTAGAAGAAGAAGTAGTAAAAGAAGAAGCAAAAGAAGAAGGAGATGAAGAAGAAGTAGAAGGAAAAGATGGAGAAAAAAAAGAAGAAGAAGGTTTAGAAATGAGGGAAGAAGAAGAAGAAGAAGAAGAAAAAAAGTAGTAAAAGAAGCAAAAGAATTAGGAGATG
>JAIUJO010000533.1:407500-410000 GCA_023846275.1 Vanilla planifolia
AGAAGATGAAAAGGAAGTAAAAGGGGAAGAAGAAGAGGAGGAATAAGAAGAAGAAGAGCAAGAAAAAAAAGAGGAAGAAGTGGAAGAAAAAGATGAAGAAAAAGTACAGAAAGAAGAAGGAGAAGTTGGGGAGGAAGAAGAGCAGAAGAAGAGGATGAAGTTGAAGAAGAAGAAGAAGAAGAGTTGAAGAAGTGGAAAAAGAAGAAGAAGAAGATGATGATGAAAAACAAGTAGAAGAAGAAGAAGAATAATAAGAAGAGAAAGAATAAGAATAGGAAGAAGAAGAGGAAGAAGAAGTAGTAGTAGTAGTAGTAATAGAAGAAGAAGAAGAAGTAGAAGAGGAAGTTGAAGATGAGGAAGAAGAGGAAGAAGAGAAACAAGAAGATGAGGGGGAAGAAGAAGAAGAAAACGAGGAAGAAGATGAAGAAGATGAAGAAGAAGCAGAAGAAGAAAAAGAAGGAGAAGTAGAATAATAAGAAGATTTGGAATATGAAGAAGAAGAAGAAGAAGATGATGATGATGAAGATGAAGTAGTAGTAGTTGTAGAAGAAGATGATGAAAAAGAAAAAGAACAAGAGGAGGAAGAAGAAGAATTAAAAGAAGAAGAACAAGAAGATGAAGAAGAAGAAGAAGAAGAGGAAGAGGAAGAAAAAGAACAGAAGAGGAAGAAGAAGAACTAGAGGAAGAAGGAAAGGGAGAATGAAGAAGAAGAAGAAGAAGAAGAAGTGGAAGATGAGGAGAAGTAGAGGAAGATGAGGAGAAGCAAAGCAAGAAGAAAAAGAAGATAAGGTGAAAGAAGAAGAAGAAGAGGAAGAAGAAGAGGATGAAGAAGAAGAGGAGGAAGTTGAAGAAGAGGAAAAAAGGAAAGAAGAAGAGGAAAAAAGGAAAGAAGAAGAGGAAAAGAAGTAGAGGAAGAAGAACAAGAACAAGAAAAAGAAGGAGAAGAAGGGGAAGAGAAGAGGAAGATAAAGCAAAAGTGAAAGAAAAACATGAAGAAAATGTGGATGATGAGGAGAAGAGGGTGAAGAAGAAGAAGAAGTTGAGGAGGAAGAAGATAAAGAAGAGGAAGAAGAAGAAGAAGAAAAAGAAGAGGAACAACGACAGGTTGAAGTAGAACATGAGGAAGAAGATGAAGAGAAAGGAAAGAAAGAAGATGAGGAATAATGGATGCGAAAGGAGTGGATGAAAAAAAAGAAGAAAAAGAAGTCGAAGAAGAAGGAGAAGAAGAAGAAGGGGAAGAAGAAAAAGAAGAAAAAGGAGAAGAAGAAGGCAAAGAAGAAGAAAAAGAAGAAGAAGAAGATGAGAGGAAGAGAACAAGAAGAAGAAGGGGATGAAGATGAAGAAGAAGAGGAAGATGAAAAGGAGGTTGAAGAGGAAGATGTGGAAAGAAGAAGTAGTAGTAGAAGAAGAAGATGAAGAAGAAGAATTTGAAGAAGATGAAGTAAAAGAAGCCAAAGGAGAAGAAGAAGTAGAAGAGGAAGAAGATGAAGATGAAGAAGAACAAGAAGAAGAGGATGAATTATAGATTAGGGAGGGTTGGCTTAGTTATTAGGGATTATTACCTATTATTGATTAGGGAGTGAGGATTTAAGTAATAAAGATTATGGATTAGATATTTTGGGTTAAAGATTAAGGATTAAGGATTAGGTATTAGTGATTAGGAATTATGAATTAAGGATTAGAGATTACAACTACTATTTAGGGACTGGAGATAGAGATAAGGGAGTAGATGCTAGAGATTAGAGTTTAAGGATTAAGGAATTAACGATTAGGGATTAGGAATTATGGATTAAGGAGTAATTGATTAAGAATAAGGGATTCAGGGTTAAAAATTTATAGATTAGGGATTAGAAATTAAAGATTAGGGATCTAAGATTAATGATTAAAGAGTAAGGATGAGCGATTAGAGATTAAGGGACTAGGTCTTAAAGATTAAGCATTGTGGATTAGGTATTAGGGATTAAGGATTAGAGATTACGGGTAAAGGATCGAGGACTACAAATTAAGGATTAGAGAAGAAGAAGAAGTATAACAAATAATAGAAGAAGAAGTAGAAGTAGTAGTAGTTGAAAAAGAAGATATAGAAGAAGAAGAAGAAGAAGATGGAGAATAAGGATAAGAAGAAGAAGAAGAAGAAGAAGAAGAAGAAAAGATTGAAGAGAAGATGAACAAGACAAAGAAGAAGAGGAGGAGGAAGAAGAAGAAGAAGAAGAAGAAGAAGATAATGAAGAAGAAGAAGATAATGAAAAAGAAGAATAAGAAGAAAAAGATGTAGAAGAAGGAAAAGAGAAGAAGACGAAGAAGAAGAAGAAGAAGAAGAAAGAGAAGAATAAGAAGTGATGAAAAAGAAGAAGATTAAGAAGAAGAGAAGAAGAATAAGAAGGAGAAGAAAAAGAAGACAGAGGAGAAGAAGAAGAAGAAGAACAAGTAGAAAAGATAGAAGAAGAAGAGGAAGAAGAAGAAGTAGATGTTGATGAAGAAGAAAAAGATGAAGAAGAAG
>JAIUJO010000533.1:412500-415000 GCA_023846275.1 Vanilla planifolia
GAAAAAAAGGCAAAGTAGAAGAAGAAGAAGAAGAAGAAGAAAAAGAAGAAGAAGCAAAAGAAGAAGAAGAACAAGAAGAAGAAGAAAAAGAAGAAGATGATGAAGAAGAAGAAGAAGAAGAAGAGGAAGAAGAGGATGACGATGATGATGATGATGATGATGAGGAATAATAATAATAATAATAATAATAATAAGAAGAAGAAGAAGAAGAAAACGAAGAAACAAAAGGAGTGAATAATGAGGAAGAAGAAGAGGAAAAAGAAGAAGAAGAAGAAGAAGAAGAGCAAGAAAAAGAAGTAGAAGTAGAAGTTGATGATGATGATGAAGAAGAAGAAGGGAAGAAGAAGAAGAAGAAGATGATGAAGAAGAAGAAGAAGATGAAGAAGAAGGAGAAGAAAAAGTAGTGTAAGAAGAAGAAGAAGAAGAAGAATAAGTAGAAGAAGTAGAAGGGAAGAAGAAGAAGATGCAGAAGGAGAAGAAGAAGAAGGGGAAGAAGACGAAGAGTAAAAAAGAGGAAGCAGATGAAGAAAAAGAGAAAAAAAAAGAAGTAGAAGAGAAGAAGAAGAAGAAGAAGGAGAAAGAGGAGGAGGAGGAGGAGAAGAAGAAGAAGAAGAACAACAACAACAACAGGACAAAGAAGTAGTAGAAGAAGAATAAGAAGAAGGAGAAGAAAACGAAGGAGGAGAAGAAGAAGGGAAGAAGAAGAAGGAGAAGAAGAAGAAAAAAACTTAGAAGAAGAAGAAGAGGAAGAAGATGAAGAGCAAAGAAGAAGAAGAAGAAGACGGAAGAAGAAGAAGACGAAGAAAAAGAGGAAGAAGAAGAAGAAGAAAAACAAGAAGAAGAAGAAGAAGAATAAGTGGATGGAGAAGAAGAAAAAAAAGAAGAAGAAAACAAAGAAGAAGAACTGGAAGAAACGGAAGAAAATAAGGAGAAGTGGAAGAAGATGGAGAAGAAATGGAATAGGAATAGGAGGACAAAGGGGAAAAAGTGGAATAAGAAGAAGCAAAAGAAGAAGAAGAACAAGAATAAGATTTTTGAAGAAGAAGATGAAGTAGAAGAAGAAGATGATGATGATGAGATGTCATAGAAGAAGAAGAAGAAGAAAAAGATAAATAAGAAGTAAAAGAAGAAATAGAAGAAGAGGAAGAAAAGGAGGAAGAAGAAGAAGTAGAAGAACAATTGGAAGAAGAACAACAACAATAAGAAGAAGAAGATGAAGTAAAAGAAGAAGAAGAAGAAGAAGAAGAAGAAGTGGAATAGGAGTTGGAAGAAGAAGAAAAAGAAGAAGAGGAGGAATTAGAAGAAATGAAGAAGAAGAAGAAGAAGAAGAAGAGGAAGAAGAAGAAGAAGAAGAAGAGGAAAAAGAGATAAAAGAAGATTAAAAGAAGAAGAGGAAGAAGAACAAGAAGACGAGGAAGGAGAAGTATTAATAGTAGTAGTAGAACAAGAAGAAAAGAAGAAGGAGAAGAAGAGAAAGAAGAGGAAGGGGAAGAAGAAGAAGAATAACAAGTAGTTGAGTTAAAAGATGAAGAAGAGGAACAAGAAGATGAAGAAGAAGAAGGAAAAGAGGAAGAAGAAGAAGAGGGCGAAGAGCAAGAAGAAGAATAAGAAGAGGTAGAAAAATAAAAAGAAGAAAAAGAATTTGAAGAAAAAATGAATAAGAAGAAGATAAAAGGAGAGGAAGTAGAAGAAGAAGAAAAAGAAGAAAAAGAAGAGGAAGAAGAAGAAGGAGAAGGAGAAGAGAAAGATAAGGAGAAGAAGACGAAGAGGAAGAAGAAGATCAAGCGCTAAAAGATGAAGAAGTGGAAGAAGAAGGGGAAGAAGAAGAAGACAAGGAAGAAAAAGAAAAGAAATAAGAAGAAGAAGAGGAACAAGTAAATGAAGAAAAAGAAGAAGAGGAGGAAGAGGAACAAGAAGAAGAAGTAGAAGAAGAACTAGTAGAAAAAGAAGAAAGAGAAGAAGAAAAAGAAGAAGAAGAAGAGGAAGAGGAAGAAGAAGAAGAAGAAGAAGAAGAAGAAGAATAAGAAGAAGTGGAAGAAGAAGAAGAGGAAGATGACAATGAAGAAGAAGAAGAAGGGGAAGAAGAAGAAGAAGAGGAAGAATTAGAACAATAGCAAGAAGAAGAAGTTGAAGAAGTTGAAGAGGAAGACGAAGAAGAAGAAGAAGAAGAGGAAGAAGAAGAACAGGAAGAAATGGAATGAGAGGAAGAACAAGAAGAAGATGAAGAAATAGAAGAAGAGAAAGAAGAAAGAGAAGAAAAAGAAGAAGAAGAATAAGAAAAAGTATAAGTTGAAGAAGATGAAAAATAAAGAAGAAGAAGAAAAAGTGGTTGAAAAAGAAGATGAAGAAGAAAAAGTAGGAGGCGAAGAAGAAGAAGAACTAGAAGTAGTAGAAGAAGAGGAAGAAGAAGAAAAGGAAGAAGTAGAAGAAGAAGCAGAAGAAGAAGAAGTAGAAGATGTAGTAGAAAAAGAAGAAGTAGTAGTAGAAGAGGAAGAAGAAG
>JAIUJO010000533.1:420000-427500 GCA_023846275.1 Vanilla planifolia
GAGGAAGAAGAAGTATGAGAACAATTGGAAGAAGAAAGAGACAAGAAGTAGAAGAAGATGAAGAATAAAGAAGAAACAGAAGAAGTGGTAGAAAAAGAAGATATAGAAGTAGAAAAGTAGAAGGAGATGAAGATGAAGATGATGAAGAAGAGCTAGAAGTAGTAGAAGAAGAGGAAGAAGAACAAGAAAAGGAAGAAGAAGAAAAAGTAGAAGAAGAAGAAGAAGTAAAAGAAGAAGAAGAAGAGGAAGAATAAGAAGAAGAAATAGAAGAAGAAGAAGAAGAAGAAGAAGAAGCTGAAGAAGAGATAGTAGAAGAAGAAGAAGAAGAAGAAGTCGAAAAAGAAGAAGTAGAAGTAGAAGAAAAAGAAGAAGAAGAAGAAGAAGAAGTAGGAGTAGAAAAAGAAGTAGAAGAAGAAGAAGAAGAAGAAGAAGTAGAAGAAGAAGGAGAAGAAAAAGTAGAACAAGATGAAGGAGAGGAAGAAGAAGAAGAAGAAGAACTCAATGAAGAAAGAGAAGAAGAAGAAAAAGAAAAAATAATAGAAAGAAAAAGAGGAAATAGAAGAAGAAAAAGAAGAAAAAGAAGAAGCAGATGAAGAAAAAGAGAAGAAGAAGAAGCAAAAGAAGAAGATGAAGTAGAAGAAGGAGAGGAAGAAGAAGAAAAAAAGAGAAAAAAAGAACAAGAAGAACAAGAAGAAGAAAGAGAAGATGAAGAGGAAGAAAAAGAAGAAGAGAAGAAGAAGAAGAAGAAGTGAAAGAAGAAGAAGATCAGGAAGGAGAAGAACAAGAGTAAGAAAAGGAAGAAGTGGAAGAAAACAAAAAAGAAGGGCAAGAGAAAGAAGAGGAAAAAGTGGAAGAAGAAGAGGAAGAAGATGAACTGGAAGAAGAAGGAGATGTAGAGGAAGAAGAAGAAAATGATGAAGTAGAAGAAGAAGACGAAGAAGAAGAAGAAGTAGAAGAAGAAGAAGAGGAAGAAGAAGTAGATGAAGAAGAAGACAAAGAGGAAGAAAAAGAAAAAGAAGACGAAGAAGAAGTTGAAGAAGAAGAAGAAGAAGAAGAAGAAGAGGAAAATTTGGAAGAAGAGAAACAAGAAGATGAGGAGGAAGAAGAAGAAAAGAGAGGAGGGGGAGATGAAAAGGAAGAAAAAGAAGAAGAAGAGCAAGAAGAAGGAGTGGAAGAAGTGAAAGAAGAAGGGGAAGAAGAAGAACAGGAAGAAGTTGAAGAGATGAAGAAGAAGAAGAAGAAGAAGAAGAAGAAAAAGAAGATGAGGAAGAAGTAGAAGAGAAAGAAGAAGAGCAAGAGGTGGAAGAAGAAAAAGAAAAGAATGATGAAAAAGTGGAAGAAGAAGTAGAAAAAGCGAAAAAAGAAGAATGGGAAGAAAAGGAACAAGAGGAGGAAGAAGAAGTGTAGAAAAAGAAGAAGAAGAAGAAGAAAGAGAAGAATAAGAGGGGGAAGAAGAATAAGAAAATTAAGTAGATGACAAAGAACAAGGAGAAGAAAAAGAAGACAAAGCAGAAGAACATGAAGAAGAAGAAGAATAGGAGGAAGAATAAGGAGAAGAGGAAGAAGAAGAAGAAGAAGAAGAAGGGGAAAAAGAAGAAGAGGAGGAAGAGAAACAAGAGGAAGATGAAGAAGAAGAGGTAGTAGTAGTAGATGTAGTAGTAGTAGAAGAAGAAGAAGAAGGAGAAGTAGATCAAGAAGAAGAAGAAGAAGGAGAAGTAGAGGAAGAAGAAGAAGAAGAAGTAGAAGTACAAGATGAAGAAGAAGAAGCAGAAGAATAGGAAGAAGAACAAGAAGAAGAAGAAGAAGTAGAAGTAGAGGAAGAAGAAGAAGAAGAGGAAGCAGAGAAGAAGAAAAAGAGGAAGAAAAAGAAGAAGTAAAAGGAAAAGAAGAAGAAGAAGAAGAAGAACAAGAAGAATAAGAGATAAAAGAAGAAGAGGGTGAAGAAGAATAATAAGAAGAGGGTGATGAAGAAGAAGAACTAGAAAAAAATAAGTGAAAGAAGGAGAAGAAGAAAAAGAATGGTTTGAAGAAGAGGAAAATAAAGAAGAAAAGAGGAAGAGAAAGAAGAAGGCGAGGAAGTAGTGGAGGAGGAAGAAGAAAAGAAGAAGAAGGAGAAGAAGAAAAAGAAGAAGGGGAAGAAGAAGAAGAAGAAGAAGAAGAGGAAGAAGAAGAAGAAAATTACGAAGAAGAAAAAGTAGAAGAAGAAGAAGAAGAAGAAGATTAAGTTGATGATTAAGAAGAAGAAGAAGAAGAAAAAAAGAAGAAAAAGAAAAAGGGAAAGAAGAAGAAGAAGAAGAAAAGGAAGAAGATGAAGAAGTGGAAGAAGAAGTGGAAGAAAAAGAAGAGGGAGAAGACAAAGAATTAGTAGAAAAGAGTGAGGAAGAAGTAGAAGAAGAAGAGGAAGAAGAAGAAGAAGAAGTGGAAGAAGAAAAAGAAGAAGTAGAAGAAGAGGAAGATGCAGAGAAGAGGACGAAGAAGAAGGAGAAAATAAGAAAAAAGAAGATGTAGAGAAGGAAGAAGAAGAATAGGAAGAAGATGAAGTAGAAGAGGAAGAAGAGGACGAAGAAGAAGAACAAGAAGAAGAAGACAAAGAAGAAAAAGAAGCGGAAGGATAGGAAGAAGAGGAAGAAGAAGAAGAAGTAGAAAGAGAAGAAAAAGAAGAAGAAAGAGAAGGAGAAGAAGAAGAAGAAGAAGAAGGAGAAAGAGTAAACGAAGAAGAAAAGGCAGAAGAAGATGAGGAAGAAGAAGAAGAATTGGACAAAGAAGAAGAAGAAGATTAAGAAGATGAAGAGGAAGAAGAAGAAGAAGAGGAGGAGGAAGAAGAAGAAGTGGAAGAAGACAAATGATAGGACTAAGAGTAAGAATAAAAGTGGTAAAAGAAGAAACAGAAGAAAAAGAAAAAGAAGAAAACGAATAAAAAGAAAAGTTGAAGTAGAAGAAGAATAAGGAGAACAAGAAGAAGAAGAAGAAAATGAAAAAGAGGAAGAAGTAGAAGTAGAAGAAGAGGAAGAAGAAGTAGAGGAAGAAGAAGAAGAAGAAGCAGAAGAAGAAGTCGATGTAGAACTAGAAGAAGGAGAAGAAGTAAAAGAAAAATGAGAAGATAAACATGAAGAACAAGAATAAGAAGAAGAGGTTGAGGAAAAAGAAGATTAGGAAGAAGAAGAAGAAGACGATGATGAAGATGAAGAATATGAAGAAGAAGAATATGAAGAAGAAGAATATGTTAAATAACAATAATAATAATAATAATAATAATAATAATAAAAATAGTAATAATAATAAGGGTAGCAATTAGAAGAAGAAGAAAAGAGGAAGAAGAAGAAGATGATGAAGAAGAAACAGAAGAAGAAGGACAAGAAGTAGTAGAAGAAGATGGAGAAGAAGAATACGAACAAGAAAAAGAAAAGGAAGATGTCGAAGAGGGAGGAGGAGGAGGAGGAGGAGAAGAAAAAGAAGTAGAAGGGGAGGAAGATGAAGAAGAGGATGAAGAGGAAGATGTGGAAGAAGAACAAGAAGCAGAAGACGAGGAAGAAGAAGAAGAAGTAAAAGAAGAAGAAGAGGAATTTGAAGAAGAAGATGTAGTAGAAGACAAAGGAGAAGAAGAAGAAGAAGATGAAGATGAAGAAGAATGAGAAGAAGAGGGCGAAGTATAGATTGAGTAAAGTGGGCTTAGGCATTATAGATTAGATATTTTAGGTTAGGAATTAAGGATTAGGTATTTAAGTGATAAGGATTATGGTTTAGAGATTAAGGATTAAGGATAAGGGATTGGTATTATGGATTAAGAATTACAAGTTAATGATTAGTGATTAAAGTTAGGGTTTAAGGATTTGATATTAAGGATTAGGGAATAAGGATTAGGGAATAATAATTAGGAATTATTGATTAATGGATTAAGAATACGAATTAAGGATAAGGGATTCTAGGTTAAGAGTTAGGGATTAGTGATTTGATATTAGACATTAGAAATAAGGGTTTTAGCATAAGGGATTAAAGATTAAGGATGAAGGATTAAAGATTAAGGGATTAGGTCTTAAAGATTAAGCATTAAAGATTAGAAATTAGAGATTCAGGGTTAAAGATTAGAGATTAAGGATTGAAGACTAGAGATTAGGGATTAAGAAAGAGGAAGAAGAAGATGATGATGATGATGAAGAAGAAGAAGAAGGAGAAGGAGAAGCAGAAGATATAGAAGAAGATGAAGAAGGAGAAAAACAAGAAGGGGAAGAAGAAAAAGAAGTAAAAGAACAAGAAGAAGAAGAAGAATAAGAAGAAGGAGAAGAAGAAGAAGAAGAAGAAGAAGAAGATGATGATGATGATGATGATGATGAGGAAGAAGTAGGAAAAGAAGAAGAAGAAAAAGAAGAAGAAGAAGAAGAAGAAGAAAAGGAAGAAGTTAAAGAGGACGCAAGAAGAAGAAGATGAAAAAGAAGAAGAAGGAGATGAAGAAAAAGAAGAAGACGAGGAAGATGAAAAAGAATAAAAAGTAGAAGACGAATAAGAAGAATAGTAAGAAGAGGAAGTCGAAGATGATGAAGAAAAAGAAGAAGAAGAAGTGAAAGAAGCAAAAGAAAACTAAGGAAAAGAAGAAGAAGAGGAGGAGGAGGAGGAAGATGATGAAGGGCAAAAAGAGGAACAAGAAGAAGATGATGAAGGAGAAGAAGAGGAGGAAGAGAAAGAAGAAGAAGAAGAAGAGGAGAAAGAAGAAGAACAAGATGATGATGAAGAAGAAGAGAAAAAATATCAAGAGGAAGAGGAAGAAAAAGTTGAAGAAGAAGAAGACAAGGAAGAAGAAGATGGGGAAGAAGAGGAACACGAGGAGGAAGAAGTAGTATAAAAAGAAGAAGAAGAAGAAAAAGAAGAAGAAGAAGAAAAAGAAGAAAAAGAGAAGGAAAATCAAAAAGAAGATGAAGTAGAAGTTGAGGAGTAAGAAGAAGAACAAGGACAAGAAGAAGAAGAGGAAGAAGCAGAAGAAGAAGGGAAAAAAGGAGAAGAACAGGAAGAAGAAAAGAAGAAGAGGAAGAAGAAGGGGAACAAGAAGAGGAGGAAGAAAAAGAGAAGAAGAAGAAGAAGAAGAAGAAGATGAAAAAGAAGGAGCAAAAAATTAAGAAAAGGTAGAAGAAGAAGAAGAAGAAGAAGAAGAAGAAAATGTAGAGGAAGAAGAAGAAGAGGAAGAGGATGAGGAAGAAGAAGAAGAAGAAGAAGCCGAGGAGGAAGAACAACAAGAAGAGGAAGAGGAAGAAGAAGAGGAAGAAGAAGAAGAAGAGGAAGACGAGGAGAAACCGATTAAGAAGAAGGAGAAAATGTGGGGGAAGAAGATGTAGAAGAGGAAGTCATAGGAGAAGAAGATGTTGAGAAGGATGAAGAGGAATAGGAAGAAGTAGTAGTAGTAGTAGTAGTAGTAGTAGAAGATGAAGAAGAAGAAGAAGAAGAAGTAGAAGAGCAAGAAGAGAAAGAAGTAGAAGAAGTAGAACAACGGAAGAGAAAGAAGAAGAAGAAGAAGAATAAGAAGAAAAAGTATAAGGGAAAGAAAAGGAAGAAGAGGAAGATGAAGAAGAAGAATAAGAAATAGAATAAGAAGAAGAAGAAGAAGAAGAAGAAGAAAAAGAAGTAGAAGAAGGAGAAGAAGAAGAAGAAGAAGAAGAAGAAGTAGAAGAAGGGGAAGAAGAAGAAGAGGAAGAAGAAGAAGAAGAATAGGACAAAGATGAAGAAGAAGATGATGAAGAGGAAGAAGAAGAAGAATAAGAGGAATGGGAGAAACAAGAATAAGAAAATGAAGTAAACGAAGAAGAAGAAGAAGAAGAAGAAGAAGAAGAAGAAAAAGAAGAAGAAGAAGAAGAAGGAGAAGAAGAAGAAGAAGAAAAAGGTGAAGAAGTACAAGAAGAAGAAGAAGAAGAAGAATAAGAAGAACAAGATGAAAAAGAAGAAGAAGAGGTAGAAGAAGGAGAAGAAGAAGAAGTAGAACAAGAAGATGAAGAAGATTAAGAAGAAGAAGATGATGAAGAAGAAGAAGTAGAAGAAGAAGAAGAAGTAGAATAAGAAGTGAAAGAAGAAGTAGAAGAAGAAGAGGAGGAAGAAGAAGAAGAGTAAAAATAATAAGAAGAAGAAGAACAAGAAGAGGCAGAAGAAGAATAAGAAGAAGAGTTAGAGGAGGAACAAGAAGTTGAAGTAGAAGATAAAGATGTAGCTGAAAATGTAGAAGAAGAAGAAAAAGAAAAAATCGAAGAAGAAGGAGATGAAGAAGTAGAAGACGAGGAGGGAGAAGAAGAAGAAGAAGAAGATGATGAAGCAGAAGAAAAAGAAGATGTCAAAGAAGGAGGAGGAGAAGAAAAAGAAGGAGAAAAAAAAGAAGGAGAGGAAGAAGAAGAAGATGATGATGATGAAGAGGATGAAAAAGAAGAAGAAGAATAATATGAAGAAGAATAAGAAGTTGAAGAAGAAGAAGAAGAAGAAGAGAAAGAAGAAGAAGAGAAGGAAGAATGAGAAGAAGACAAAGAAGAAGACGAAGAATAAGAAGAAGAAGAAGATGCAAAGGCAAAATAAAAGAAGAAGAGGAAGAGGAAGATGAGGAAGAAGAAGATCAAGATCATTTGTAAGAAGAAAAAAAGAAAAGGAAGAAGAAGAGGAAGAAGAAGAGAAAGAAGCAGAAGAATTGGAGCAAGAAGAAGAAGAGGAAGAAGTGGAAGAAGAAGAGCAAGAAGAAGACGAAGAAGAACAACAAGAAAAAGAAGAGGTAGAGGAAGAAGAAGAAGTAAAAGTAGAGGAAGAAGTAGAAGAAGAAGAAGACAAAGAAGAAGAAAGAGAAGAAGAAGAAGAAGGAGCAGAGTAAAAAGAAGAAGTAGAAGAGGAAGAAGAGGAAGAAGAGGAAGCAAAAGAGGTAGAAGAAAAAGGGAAAGGAGATGAAGAGGAAGAGAAAGAAGGAGAAGAAGAAAAAGAAGAAGAAGAAGAAGAAGATGTAGAAGAAGGAGGAAAAAAAGTAGAGTAAGAAGAAGAGGAGGAAGAAGGAAATGAAGAAGAAGTGGTAGAAGAAGGGGAAGAAGAGGAACAAAAGGAGGAGAAAGATGAACAAGTAGTATAAAAAGGGGAAGAAGAAGAAGAATGTTTTTATAAAAGAAGAAAAAGAAGAAAAAGAAGTGGAAGACGAACAAGAAGATGAAGTAGAAGATGAAGAAGAAGAAGAAGAAGAAGAAGAAGTTGAAGAAAAAGAAGAAGAAGGGGAAGCAGAAGAACAAAAGGAAGGGGTAGAATAGGATGTAGAACAAGAAGAAAAGGGTAATGAAAAAGAACAGGAAGAAGAAGAAGAGGAACAAGAAGAAGAAGAAGAAGCAGAAGCAGAAAAAGAAGTAGTAGAAGAAGTAGTAGTAGAAGCAGTGGTAGTGGTAGTAGAAGAAGAAGAAGAAGTAAAAGAATGGGAAGAAGAAGAACAGGTAAAAGAAGAAGATGTACAAAAGAAGATGAAGAGGAAGAAGAACAAGTAAAAGTGGAAGAAGAAGAAGAGAA
>JAIUJO010000533.1:430000-435000 GCA_023846275.1 Vanilla planifolia
TTAAAGACTAAGCTTTGAAGATTAGGGATTAATGACTACAAATTAGGGATGAGGGAAGAAGAAGAAGAAGCAAAAGAAGAAAAAGTAAATGAAGTAGAAGACGAAGAAGTACAAGAAGAACCCAAATAGGAAGTATTAGCAGTAGTAGATGAAGAAGAACAAGAAGAAGGAGAAGGAGAAGAAGAAGAATAATAAGAAGTAAAAGAAGAAAATGTTGGAGGAGAAGTTGAAAAAAAAGAGAAGGAGAAAAAAAGAAGAGTAGGAAGAAGAAGAATAAGAAGAAGAACAACAATAACAATAAGAGAAGAAGTAGAAGAAGAGGAAGAAGAAGAAGAAGAAGAAGAAGAAGAGGAAGAAGAAGAAGAAAAGATGAAAGGAAGAAGAAGAAGAAGAAGAGATAGAAGAGGAGGAGGAGGAGGAGGAGGAAGTAGAAGAAGAAGAGATGGAAAAATAAGAAGAAGAGGAAGAAGAAGAACAAGAAGATGAGGAGGAAGAAGAAGAAGAAAAGGAACAAGAAAAGGAAAAAGAAGAAGAAAAAGAAAAGGAAGAAGTAGAAGAAGAAGAAAAAGAAGAAGAAGGAGAAGAAGAAGAAGAAGAAGAGGATGATGATGAAGAAAAAGAAGAAGGAGAAAAAGAAGAAGAAGAAGAAGAAGGAGAAGAAAAAAATAAAGAAGAATAAGAAGAAGAAGTGAAAGAAGAAGAAGGAGAGGAGAAGAAGAAGAAGAAGAAGGAGAAATAGAAGGAGAAGAAGTGGAAGAAATAGAAGAGCAAAGAAGAAGTAGAAAAAGGAGAAGAGAAGAAAAAGGAGAAAAAGAAGAGAAGAAGAAGAAGAAGAAGAAGAGGAAGAAGAAGAAGAAGAAGCAGAAGAAGTGGAAGAAGAAGAAGAAGTAGAAGAAGTAGAAGAAGAAGAAGATGATGTTGAAGATGAAGAAGAAGAAGCAGAAGAAGAAGGAGAAGAAGAACGTGAAGAAGAAGAAGAAGAAGAAGAAGAAAAAGTCAGAGGAAGAGGAGAAGAAGAAGAAAAAGAAGAAGAAGAAGAGGAAGAAGGAAAACAAGAAGATGAAGAAGTAGAAGAGGAGGAGAAAGAAGAAGAAGAAATAGAAGTGGAAGAAGAAGAAGATGGAGAAGGATAGAAAGAAGATGAGGAGGAGGCAAAAGAAGAAGAAAAAGAAGAAAAAGAAGAAGAGGAGGAGGAGGAGGGGGAGGAAGAAGAAGATGAAGAAGAAGAAGAAGAAGAAGATGCAGGGAAAGAAGAAAAAGAAGAACATGAAACGGAAGAAGAAGAAGAAGTGGAAGAAGAAGTTGATGAAGAATAAGAGGAAGATAAGGAAGAAGAGGAAGTAATAAAGAAGAAGATGTGGATGAAGGAATAGAAGGGAAAGAAGAAGAAGAAGAAGAAGATGTGAAAGAAGAAGAGGAAGAAGAAGATGAAGAAGATGAAGAAGAAGTGGAAAAAGAAGAAGATGAGGAAGAAGAAGAAGAAGAAGAAGAAGAAGAACAAAATGAATAAGAACTTGAAGGAGAAAAGGAAGAATAAAAGAAGCAGAAGAAGAATAAAAAGAAGAAGAAGGAGAAGAGGAGGAGGAAGAGGAAGAAGAAGGTTTAGATGAAGAAGAAGATGCAGAAGAAGTAGAAGAAAAAGAAGAAGAAGAAGAGAAAGAAAAGGAAAAAGAAGAAGGTGAAGAAGAAGTAGTAGAAGTAGAAGAGGAAGAAGAAAAATATGCATAAGAAGAAGAAGAAGTGGAAGAAGAAGAAGAAAAAGAAGAAGAAGAAGAAGGAGACGAAGAAGAAGAGGAAGATGAAAAAGATGATGGTGAAGAAGAAGTAGAAGAATGAGTAGAAGAAGAGGAAGCAAAAGCAGAAGGGGAAGAAGAAGAAGAAGAAGAAGAAGAAGAATTAAAGGAATAGAGAAAAGAAAAAGTAGAAGATGAAGATGAAGAAGGAGAGGAAGAAGAAGAAGGAGAAGAAAAGGCAAAAAAAAAAAGAAGAAGAAGAACTAGAAGAAAATGTAAAAGAAGATGAAGAAAAAGTTGGTGAAGAAGAAGAATAAGAAGAAGAAGAGGAAGAAGAAGAGAAAGAAGAAGATGAAGAAGAAGAAGAAGAAGAGAAAGAAAAATAGGAAGAAGAAGAGAAAGAATGAAGAAAAAAGAAGGAAGGAAAAAGAAAGATGAAATAAAAGAAAAAGAAGATGAAGTTGAAGAGGAAGAAAAAGAAGTAAAAGAAGAGGAAGAAAAGGAAGAAGAAGACGAAGAAGTAAAAGAAGAAGAAGAAGAAGAAGACGTAGTAGAAGAAGAGCATGAAGAAGAAGAAGACGAAGAAGAAGAAGAAGAAGAAGAAGAAGTAGAAGAAGAAAAATTATAATAATGAGAAGGAGAAGATGAAGAAGAAGTAGTAGAAGAAGAAAAAGGATAAGAAGGAGAAGAAGAAGAAGAAGAAGAAGAAGAAGAGGAAGAAGAAAAGAAAGAAGAAGTCAGCAAAGAAGTAAAAGTAGAAGAAGATGTTGAAGAAGAAGAAGAAGAAGAGAAGAAGGAGAAGAAGATGATGAAAAAGAAGAAGGAGAAGAAGAAGAAGTAGAAGAAGTAAAAGAAGATGACGAAGAAGAAGAAGAAGAAGTAAAAGTAGAAGAGGTAGAAGAGGAAGAAGAAGAAGAAGGGGAAGAAGAGGACGAAGAAGAAGAAGTATAAGAAGAAGAAGAAGAGGAAGAACAAGAAGAAGATGAGAAAGAAGAAGGTGAAGAACAAGAAGAAGTGGAAGAGGAAGAAGAAGAAGAAGAAGAGGATGTTGAGAAGAAGAAGGGGAAGAAGTCAAATAAGAAGAAGAAGAGGAAGAAAATGAAGAAGAAGAAGAAGTTATAGAAGAAGAGGAAGAAGAAGAAGAAGTAGAAGAAGAAGAAGAAGAGGAAGAAAGATTATTTATTAATGGGCGAGTGCTTAGGGACTAGGAATTAGGTATTAAGGATTTAGGATTATGCATTAGAAAGGCAGGGATTCAAGATTATTGATTAAGGATTAAAGACGTGGGATTAGAGATTTAAGATTAAAGATTAGGAATTAAAGAATAGAAATTAAGGATTAGGGATAAGCAATTAAGGTTAAGGTTTAGGGATTAAGGATTAGGGAATAGAGATTTTGAAATAACAATTAAGAATTTGAGATTAGGGATTAGAGATTAAGGATTAGGGATTAGTAATTATATTAAAGATTGGGAATAAGGGATTAGGTATTAGGGATTAAGGATTATGAAACAGGGTTTAGGGATTAAAGATTTGGGATTAGGGATTTAGGAAAAGTGATTAGAGATTGAGGATTAGGGATCAAAGATTAGAGATTAGGAATAAGAGATTAGGTAATAAATATTAAAGATTAGAGGTTAGGCATTAGGTAATAGGGATTATGGATTAGAATTTAAAGATTAGGGATTTAGGATTAAAGATTAGTGATGGATTAAATATTAATGATTAGGGATTTCTTATTAGGGATTAAGGATTAGGGATTTTGCATTAAGGATTAGGGATTAGAGATTAGGGATTAGTTATTAAGAATTATGGATTATGGATTAGTGAGGGATGGATTAAGGATTTACTTATTAGAGATTAGGAGGAGTGAGATTAAGGATTATAGATTACAGATTATGGATAAAGAAGAAGAAGGAGAAAAAAAAGAAGGAGAAGAAGAAGAAGAAGAAGAGGAAAAAGAAGAAGAAAAAGAAGAAGAAGAAGAAGAGGTAGAAGAAGAGGAGGAATTAGAAAAAGAATAGTAGTAACAAAGGAAGGGTAAAAAGAGCAAGAAGAGCCAGAGAAGAATAAGAATAAGATATAGAAGAAGAAGAAGATGAAGATGATGATGAAGAAGAAGAAATAAAAGAAGAAGAAGAAGAAGTAGAGGTAAAAGGAGTAGTAGAAGAAGTAAAGGAAGAAGAAGATGAAGAAGAAGAAGAAGAAGAAAAAGAAGAAGTAGAACAAGAAGAAGAAGAACAACAATAACAACAAGATGAAGAAGATGAAGAGAAAAAGAAGAAGAAGAAGAAGATGATGAAGAAGAAGAAGGAGGAGGAGAAGAAGAAGAAGAATAATAATATTAATAAGATGAAGAACAAGATGAAAAGAAGAAGAAGAAGAAGAAGATGATGAATAAGAAGAAAAAGTAGAAGAGCATTCAGAAGAAGTGGACGAGGAAGAAGAGGCTGAAGACGAAGAAGAGGAAGACGAGGAACAAGAGAAGGATGAAGAAGAAGTACAAAAAGAAGATAGAGATGAAGAAAAAAAGAAAAGTAGAAGAAGAAGAAGAAAAAGGAGGGGAAGAAGAAGACGAAGAAGAGGAAATAGTAGCAGTAGAAGAAGAAGAAGAATATTAAGAAGAAGAAGATGAATTAGAGAAAGTAGAAGAAGAAGAAGAAGAAAAAGAAGAAGAAGAGAAAGAGGAAGAAGAAGAAGAAGAAGAAGTTGAGGAAGATGAGGAAGAAGAGGAAGACGAAGAAGAAGAAGATACGGAAGAAGAAGAAGAGGAAGAGGAAGAAGAAGAGTAGAAAGAAGAAGAAGAAGAAGAAGAAGAAGAAGAAAAAAGAAAAAGAAGATGAAGTAGAAGAGGAAGAAGAGGAAAAAGAAGAGGAGGAAGGAGAAGAGGAAGAAAATGAAGAAGATAAGGAAGAAGAACAACAAGAAAAGTAAAAAAAGAAGAGGAAAAAGAGGTAAAAGTGGATGAAAAAGAAGAGGAAGAAAAAGAAGAGGAAGAGAAAGAAGAGAAAGAGGAGAAATTAGATGAGAAAAAAGAAGAAAAAGAAGAGGAAGAAGAACAAGAAGAAGAAGTAGAAGAGGAAGAAGAGGAAGAAGAAGAAGAAGAAGAAGAAGAAGAAGAAGAAGAAGAAAAGAATAAGAAAAAAAGGAAGAAGAAGATGAATAGGAAGAAGAAGAAGAGCAAGAGGAAGAAGAAGAAGAAGAAGTGGAAGAAGCAAAAGAGGAAGAAGAAGAACAAGGTGAAGAAGAATGAGAAGAAGATTTAGAA
>JAIUJO010000533.1:440000-442500 GCA_023846275.1 Vanilla planifolia
AAAAAGAAGAAGATGAAGAAGAAGAAGAAGAAGAAGAAGAAGAAGAAGAAGATGATGATGATGATGATGAAGAAGAGGAATAATAGGAAGAAGAAGAAGAAGAAGAAGAAGAAGAAGAAAAAGAAGAAGAAGAAGTGAATAATGAGGAAGAAGAAGAGGAAAAAGAAGAAGAAGAAGAAGAAGAAGATGAGCAAGAAAAAGAAGTAGAAGAAGAAGTTGATGATGATGATGAAGAAGAAGAAGGGAAGAAGAAGAAGATGATGATGATGAAGAAGAAGAAGAAGATGAAGAAGAAGGAGAAGAAAAAGTAGTGTAAGAAGAAGAAGAAGAAGAATAAGTAGAAGAAGTAGAAGGGAAGAAGAAGAAGATGCAGAAGGAGAAGAAGAAGAAGGGGAAGAAGTCGAAGAGTAGAAAAGAGGAAGAAGATGAAGAAAAAGAGAAAAAAAAGAAGTAGAAGAGAAGAAGAAGAAGAAGGAGAAAGAGGAGGAGGAGGAGGAGGAGGAGAAGAAGAAGAAGAAGAACAACAACAACAACAACAAGACAAAGAAGTAGTAGAAGAAGAAGATGATGAAGAAGAAGAAGAAGAAGAATAAGAAGAAGAAGGAGAAGAAAACGAAGGATGAGTAGAAGAAGAAGAAGAAGAAGGGTAAGAAGAAGAAGGAGAAGAAGAAGAAAAAAACTTAGAAGAAGAAGAAGAGGAAGAAGATGAAGAGGAAAGAAGAAGAAGAAGAAGACGGAAGAAGAAGAAGACGAAGAAAAAGAGGAAGAAGAAGAAGAAGAAAAACAAGAAGAAGAAGAATAAGTGGATGGAGAAGAAGAAGAAGAAGAAGAAGAAAACAAAGAAGAAGAACTGGAAGAAATGGAAGAAAATAAGGAGAAGTGGAAGAAGACGGAGAAGAAATGGAATAGGAATAGGAGGACAAAGGGGAAAAAGTGGAATAAGAAGAAGCAAAAGAAGAAGAACATGAATAAGATTTTTGAAGAAGAAGATGAAGTAGAAGAAGAAGATGATGATGATGAGATGTCATAGAAGAAGAAGAAGAAGAAAAAGATAAATAAGAAGCAAAAGAAGAAATAGAAGAAGAGGAAGAGGAGGAGGAAGAAGAAGAAGTAGAAGAACAATTGGAAGAAGAACAACAAACATAAGAAGAAGAATAAGAAGAAGAAGATGAAGTAAAAGAAGAACAAGGAGAAGAAGAAGTGGAATGGGAGTTGGAAGAAGAAGAAAAAGAAGAAGAGGAGGAATTAGAAGAAAAGAAGAAGAAGAAGAAGAAGAAGAAGAAGAGGAAGAAGAAGAAGAAGAAGAAGAGGAAAAGGAAGAAGAAGAAGAGGAAAAAGAGATAGAAGAAGATTAAAAGAAGAAGAGGAAGAAGAACAAGAAGAAGAGGAAGGAGAAGTATTAACAGTAGTAGTAGAAGAAGAAGAAAAAGAAGAAGGAGAAGAAGAGGAAGAAGAGGAAGGGGAAGAAGAAGAAGAAGAAAAAGTAGAAGAGTTAAAAGATGAAGAAGAGGAACAAGAAGATGAAGAAGAAGAAGGAAAAGACGAAGAAGAAGAAGAGGGCGAAGAGCAAGAAGAAGAATAAGAAGAGGGAGTAAAATAAAAAGAAGAAAATGAATTTGAAGAAAAATTGAATAAGAAGAAGATAGAAGGAGAAGAAGTAGAAGAAGAAGAAAAAGAAGAAGAAGAAGAGGAAGAAGAAGAAGGAGAAGGAGAAGAGAAAGATGAGGAGAAGAAGACGAAGAGGAAGAAGAAGATCAAGCGCTAAAAGATGAAGAAGTGGAAGAAGAAGGGGATGAAGAAGAAGACAAGGAAGAAAAAGAAAAGGAATAAGAAGAAGAAGAAGAGGAAGAAGTAAATGAAGAAGAAGAAGAAGAGGAAGAAGAGGAACAAGAGGAAGAAGGAGAAGAAGAACTAGTAGAAAAAGAAGTAAGAGAAGAAGAAAAACAAGAAAAAGAAGAAGAAGAAAAAGAAGAGGAAGAAGAGGAAGAGGAAGAAGAGGAAGAGGAAGAAGAAGAAGAAGAAGAAGAAGAAGAATAAGAAGAAGTGGAAGAAGAAGAAGAAGAAGATGACAAAGAAGAAGAAGAAGAAGAAGAAGAAGGGGAAGAAGAAGAACAAGAGGAAGAATTAGAACAATAGCAAGAAGAAGAAGTGGAAGAAGTTGAAGAGGAAGAAGAAGAAGAAGAAGAAGAAGTGGAAGAAGAAGAACAGGAAGAAGTGGAATGAGAGGAAGAACAAGAAGAAGATGAAGAAATAGAAGAAGAGAAAGAAGAAAGAGAAGAAAAAGAAGAAGAAGAATAAGAAAAAGTATAATTTGAAGAAGATGAAGAATAAAGAAAAAGAAGAAAAAGTGGTTGAAAAAGTACATGAAGAAGAAAAAGTAGAAGGAGGCGAAGAAGAAGAAGAACTAGAAGTAGTAGAAGAAGAGGAAGAAGAAGAAAAGGAAGAAGAAGGAAGAAGAAGCAGAAGAAGAAGAAGTAGAAGATGTAGTAGAAAAAGTAGA
>JAIUJO010000364.1:35000-45000 GCA_023846275.1 Vanilla planifolia
CTTATTTTTCTTCATCTTGTTTAATTTTTTCTTCTTCTTCTTCTTGCTCTTCCTCTTTCTCTTCATATTTGTTATACCCGGTAAAATTTTATGTATTTGATCTTTAATAAATTAATTGTGGCTTGGATGATTTCGAATCGACAGTAGGATGAGCCAGGAACTCAATTGTAGGCTATTGGAATTTCTGAAATCTTTTGGGAATTTTTCGGAGCACCGAAGAATTTTTAATTAATTTTCCCTGTTTAATTAGATTTATTGGATTTTTAGAAATTCGAAAATCCATTTAAATTAAACCGGAAATTGGTTTACCCGCGCGTGAACCGGACCGGAACGGTTCAGCGGAGGCGGAGACGGTTCGCCGAGTGAGTTTGCGCGTGCGTTCTGATAAGCTGATCGGACGGTCGTGATCGACGGTTGGGATTGAACCGGCTGATCGGGTGCTTACCGTGTCGATAGCGTGTCGACAGCGCGTATCGGGTGCTTACCGTGTCGATAGCGTGTCGACAGCGCGTATCGGGTGCTTACCGTGTCGAAAGCGTGTCAACGGCGCGTAATGGGTTTCACCGTGTCGGCCAGAAATATAAAACCCTCGCGAAACGATTAGGGTTTGTTCGGCCGACCGATAGAGAGAGTTTTTCCGGCGTACGGCGCGTGATTCCGGCGGCCTGGCAAGGGGCTTTTTGTGCCTGGAGATTCACGGGAACGAGGAGAGTCAATTCGTACCGGATTCGTTCGGCGAGGAGCTGCGGCGAGCTACGGACGAAGTTCACCGTCGCCGGCGTCGTTGAGGTAGGAAATTCAGTTTAAATTAGTGATTTAGTAGAAAATTAAAAGCATGAAATACTTTGCTTAATGAAAACAAGCATGTGGATGAAAATCGGATTTAATTGAATGCTAAATTGTGTCTTTTGCAAATTTCGGAATTTCCTGGAAAAATTTCCATTTCGCCGAAAAAAAAAAAAAAAAAAAAAAAAAAAAAAAAAATTTATTGATGCTTAGGAGCATGTTAGGAAATTGTTCTCCTTGATCGCAGTCGCCGGAAATCGACGGAAGGATCGTAATGGTCGGCGATGGCGGCGGCTAGGGTTTCGCGGGTTTCGGACTGAGGAAGGAGAAGGGTTTAGATAATATCAAATCTAATTAAGTAATTAATGATATTTACGCCATTTTATTAGTAATTAAAATTAATCCGATTAACGGATTATTAAGAAATTGGTTCGGCGGTGTCGCGGTTCAGCGCGAGAGTTCCGAACCGGCAGCGAAAACCGGTTCAGCGGGATTCGGCGCGGACGAACGGCGCGAAAGCCGAACCGGCAGCGAAAACCGGTTCAGCGGGATTCGGCGCGGACGAACGGCGCGAAAGCCGAACCGGCAGCGAAAACCGGTTCAGCGGGAGTCGGCGCGGACGAACGGCGCGGCGCGGAGGAGAGAGAAGCGGAAGGAAAATTCGGAAATTTATTATTAATCCGAATTTTCGGAAATAAAAAGGATAAGCGAAAAATTAAATTCGAAAATTAATCCTAATTTTTGGAAAAAGGATATATGTGGAATTTAAATTCGGAAATTTATTTCGAATTTCGGAAAATGGAATAAGGGCAGAAATTGAAATTGGAATTTAAAAATTTCCTGAAGTGGGGAAAAATGTTATCAGTGATGACAGTACAGCTGGAAACAGTCAGACAAAGATATGGTACACGGATGCTACCAGAACAGTCAGTAATTGACAATTGTGTTGCTTTGATGGCAACGGCATGGATTGAGTCAGTTTATTCAGTATTGGCATATTTCATGGATTGGCATATTGGACCGGACTACTATAGACCCTATATGATGTTTTAGGGTAGTTGTGGTAGGTAACTGTGCGGTTCGGACTTAGCTTCCACAGTATACATGTAGACTGGTATACGCCTTGTTGTACCTGGACACATGTTGCCGAATCTTGGAGTTAGAGATTGGCAATGACTGTAGGGGCGTGAGCTTCTATGGAAGTTGTTGGTAGAGGACTCCTTGGGACGGTGGCTGAGTCAATCTCTCCTGGTCCATGTGTGTAGGCCTGCGCGCCTGAGGGTGGCAGGGGTGTCTCGCAGTGGCTAGCCAAGTGTGTAGGCCTGCGCGCCTTAGGGTGGCAGGGGTGGTCTCACGTTGGCTAGAGATTATGTGACTGGATCTGTCTGTAGTCTCCAGGAGATTGATTGACGAGAGACACTGCGGTGTCGGGTGCTTAGGCGCCATGCGTGTTTCGAGATGGGCGTTCCCACTGGCACGTTGCCTGGTAGCCCAGAGGAGAGCTACTCTGGTGTGACTGGGGTGGCTGTGGTTGGTCGGAGTCTGGGACTGAGAGTGCCTATCCACCGTACATTGTTATGCTGTATTCCTGTATTTTTGCTATTATCCTTCTCTTGCATGTGAGTTTTACTAGCTGACTTTCCTACTGGGCGTAGCTCATTCCTGTATTATATATTTTCAGTGGCTCGGCAGACTTGACGCTACCGGATTAGGTGGGATCGTGGTCAGCAGGCTTGTGAAGGATTTCTGATTGGTGATTGTCTGAGATATTCTGGTTAGTTGATTGTTGCTGTTGGATGTTTCAGTGAGACTGTTATTCTCATATGTTACATATAATTTGAGGGTAATTCGGAATTATGTATCTGGATGAACAATATTACACTTGTGGACTTGTATCTTATTCTTGTAATGTAGTTCCATTTACTGTCTTATCTTATTGTCTTGGAGTATGGTGAGTGGAGTGCTACATTTATCTGTGGATGTTATATATCTTCCGTTTGATGGTGAGGTCATTACATGACTATGGAACTTAACCGTGGGGGTTCAGACTTCTAATAGACCGGTTCTCCTACCCGTAGGGGTTAGGAGTATTGGGTCTAGTAGGAGTAACATTGCGCGAGTCCATCTGTTAATTCAGGAGTCATGAACCTGATTTGACGGTGTACCCGGGAGATGGGATCCACATTGTTAAGGGAAGTAGGTGTGTAATGATGTGTTATATCCTATGTTTTCGTAGGCTACTCAGGTTGGTATGGGACGATCTGAGCTGTCTATATATAAAAAAAAAAAAAAAAAAAAAATTGTATGCCAAAAATCAGCCTAGGAAAAAAATGGGGTGTAACAAGAGTGGTATCAGAGCCCTAGGTGAGGATAACGGGGCTAGACGTGTATAGGGGTTCAACCCAAGGTGGGGGAGAACTGTTGATTCTTTTGTATACTATAGTAGTCCATATGCCAATTGCCAAATGACGACTCTAATGCCAGATTAATTGTTTTTGACAGTATGGCTGGTACCAGGAGACTTTCCGCTCGTGGAGCAGCTAGAGGCAGACCGGTATCTACTACTCCCTACCCCGGAGACGATCCCAGCATTGCCAGTTGAGCCAGCCGTGGATCGTTGGATCGATGCCTTCATGCGGTTGCGTCCGCGGAGCTTCAGTGGGTCGGCTGACCCAGCGGTGGCAGATGACTGGATGGCTCATATGCTTGAGCTATTTGATGCCTTGGGATGTCCATTCGGCAGGAGGGTAGTGCTTGCTGCTCTAGTGTTGGAGGGAGAGGCTGCTACCTGGTGGAGAGGCCAGCGGCGCGCTATGTTTGGGGAGGCCCAGAACAGTGAGATAGCATGGGATGACTTTGTTGAGGCATTCAGGGAGTGCTACATTCCGGCCTCGGCCATGGCTCAGTTCAGGAGGGAACTTATACACCTCAGGCAGGGCCAGATGTCAGTGAACGATTACTTATCGAGGTTCACTTATCTGGCGAGGTACGCCGCAGAGCTGGTACCTTCTGAGGAGCGCAGATGTGAGATGTTCCTGGAGGGACTTCGTCCTATGCTGCAGCGCCAGCTAGTTGTGAGTCGGTTTGCCAGGTTTCGTGACTTGGTGGAGGCTGCGAGATCCGTTGAGCTTATTGACACCCGGATGGAGGCCCAGAGAGAGACTCATAACAAGAGGAAGGAATTCAGAAATATCCAACAAAACAAAAAGGGCAAGAGACACAGAGATCACAGTGGTACTCAGGAGGTCGTGGTCCGGCCACGACCTATTTCTGAGAGACCAGTGCAGCAGACAGGTACCCCGGACTGGGGGGATAATCTGCTACCATTGTCGACAGCCCGGACACAAGAAGTGCGACTGCCCAGAGTTGAAGAAACAGAGGATCACGGGACCGGTTGGTTCATCTGGGGGACAGCCCAGGGTATTTGCACTGACTCGGCAGCAGGCTTCAGAGTCACCAGAAGTGATCACAGGTATGCTTCATTTTGGCAACGTGCAGTGCATGACTTTGTTTGATACTGGTGCATCTCATTCTTTTGTTGCTGAGAGGATCTGGAATCAGATATCAGGATCCAAGGGTTACTTGAAGGAACCCTTACTGGTTAGACTTCCTGATGGGAAGGAGATTCCCACTGTTCAGAAGATTGACGGATCTATTCTGATTAGTGGACACGAATTCGTGACAGAGTTGATATGTGTGCCACTAGCAGAGTTCGACATCATTTTGGGGATGGATTGGTTGTGCCACCATGCAGTGGTTCTGGATTGTTGGGAGAAGAAGGTCAGGATCAGAGTGCCTGGTTCGGGGGATGTGATATACTTTGGTCTGAACAGGCAGATTCCCCTGATCTCAGTTCTTCAGGCTGGAAGGTTAGTAAGTAAGGGTTGTACTGGTTGGTTGGCCTATGTGACCGATAGCCAAGCCACCACTACCCCTATGTCAGATATTCCAGTGGTGAGAGATTTTCCTATGGTTTTTCCAGAGGAGTTGCCTGGATTTCCACCAGCTAGGGAAGTGGAGTTTTCAATTGATTTGGAGGCAGGAGTAGCTCCTATTGCTAGAGCTCCTTACAGGATGGCTCCAGCCGAGCTAGCAGAGTTGAAGACTCAGTTACAGGACTTATTAGACAAGGGACTCATACGCCCCAGTTGTTCACCTTGGGGTGCCCCTGTCTTATTTGTCAAGAAGAAAGATGGTAGTATGAGGCTGTGTGTGGATTATCGGGAATTGAATAAGGTTACTATTCGTAACCGATACCCTTTACCACGCATCGATGATTTGCTGGATCAACTTCAGGGAGCAACTGTGTTCTCCAAGATTGACTTACGCTCGGGTTATCACCAGATCCGGATTAGAGATTCTGATGTACCCAAGACAGCATTCCGTACTAGGTACGGACATTACGAGTTCACAGTGTTGCCTTTTGGATTGACTAATGCTCCAGCAGTATTTATGAACCTGATGCATCGAGTTTTTCATGCCTTTCTGGATCGGTTTGTGATCATCTTTATAGATGATATATTGATTTATTCCAGAGATAGGGATACTCATGCAGATCAGTTGAGGACTGTGCTTACAGTGTTGCGGGAGAATGAGCTGTATGCAAAATTCTCCAAGTGTTCTTTTTGGCTGGACTCAGTAGCATTCTTAGGACACATTGTCAGTGCGGAGGGCGTGGCTGTTGATCCTAGCAAGATACGAGCTATTATTGATTGGAAACGGCCATCTTCTGTCACTGAGATCCGGAGTTTTCTTGGTTTGGCTGGATACTATAGGAAATTTGTTCCTCACTTTTCTAGACTGGCTGCTCCACTAACCCAGTTGACCCGGAAGGGAAAATCTTTTGAGTGGACAGAGAGTTGTGAGAACAGTTTCCTAGAGCTGAAGCAGAGGCTTAGCACCGCTCCAGTATTGATGTTACCCACACAGGAGAAGCCGTATCAGATGTACACTGATGCTTCACATATAGGCTTGGGAGCCGTACTAATGCAGGATAACAGAGTTATAGCATATGCTTCGAGGCAACTGAAGGATCATGAGAAGAATTATCCCACTCATGATTTGGAGTTAGCTGCTGTCATTTTTGCCTTGAAGATATGGAGACATTATTTGTACGGAGTTCCTGTAGATTGCTTCTCTGACCACAAGAGTCTTAAGTATCTGTTCACTCAGAAGGAACTGAACTTGAGGCAGAGGAGGTGGTTGGAACTGATAAAGGATTACGAGCTGACAATAAACTACTGCGAGGGGAAGGCTAATCCAGTGGCTGATGCCTTGAGCAGACACGCAGTTGTGCATAATATGTTAGTCTGTGACTCTATACCAGACTTGGATTGGAATGTTGAAAGATGTCAGGAACAGTTGTCTATTCAGAGACTGGTTCACAGACTCAGCTCATTGACTATTCGGGCTGACTGGTTATCTGAGATGCGTGACCTTCAGCTTTGTGATGAAGAGCTGAAGGAGAAGATTGAGTTGGCATCGCAGGGATTGGGAGGAGACTTTGCTCTCAGAGACGACATTTTGACCTTCAGGGGTCGCTGGTGTGTACCATCACATCAGGAGTTCAGGGAGAGGATCCTTCGGGAGGCTCACTATGGAACCTTGGCTATGCACCCTGGAGAAGTCAAGATGTACAGGAATTTGAGGAGTGTTTTCTGGTGGAGAGGTTTGAAGACAGATGTTGCTGCCTTTGTTAGGAAATGCCTTACATGTCAGCAAGTTAAGGCCGAACACCAGAGACCTGGAGGATTGTTACAGAGATTGCCGATTCCGGAGTGGAAATGGGATGACATCACTATGGACTTTGTGACTGGTCTTCCTCGTACCAGACAAGGTTTTGATGCTATTTGGGTCATCGTAGATCGATTGACCAAGTCAGCCCCATTTCTTATCCATTAAGAAGACGGATTCAGCGGCACAGTTGGCAGAGATATATATTCAGCAGATTGTCAGATTGCATGGGATTCCCCGTTCTATTATTTCTGACAGAGACGCCAAATTCACATCACAGTTTTGGAAGAGCTTACACACTGCCATGGGTACACAGTTAAAGTTCAGTACTGCTTATCATCCTCAGACGGATGGACAGTCTGAGCGGACTATTCGGACCTTGGAGGATTTGCTACGCTTGAGCGTACAAACTTACTCAACAGATTGGACTAGACGATTACCCTTGGTAGAGTTTGTGTACAATAACAGCTTCCAGGCGTCGATTGGTATGGCACCTTACGAGGCGTTGTATGGGCGTAGGTGCAGATCTCCTCTTTGTTGGGAGGAGGGTGATTCCAGGAGAGTGTGGGGACCCCAGATTGTAGAGGAGACCACAGCGGAAGTCAAGTTATTGCAGGACAGATTACGTACTGTGCAAGATCGCCAGAAGAAATATTATGATCCTAAGCACAAGGCTGTTGAGTTTTCTAGATAGGGTATTCCTGAAGGTCAGTCCTATGCGGGGTCTATTCAGGTTTGGAAAGCCTTCTAAGCTTCGACCTCGTTACATTGGACCCTATCCTATTCTGGAGAGGATCGGTGAAGTGGCTTACAGGTTGGCACTTCCTGAGCATCTGACTGAGATTCACAATGTGTTCCATGTTTCGAATCTCAAGAAATATGTGCCAGATCCTTCTCATTGCATCAGTGATGATCTTCCTGGTTTACAAGTGGCACCAGATTCTTCTTATGTGGAACTACCAGTTCGCATCCTCGAGGAGAGCAGCAGACAGCTGAGGAACAGGTCGTTTCCTATGGTCAAGGTTCTGTGGAATAGACATGACGAAAGGGAGGCAACCTGGGAGCTAGAGCAGGATGTTGCTGGAAAATGGCCGGAACTTCTTGCTGAATTTCGAGGGCGAAATTCCTGATAAGGTGGGGAGATTGTTATACCCGGTAAAATTTTATGTATTTGATCTTTAATAAATTAATTGTGGCTTGGATGATTTCGAATCGACAGTAGGATGAGCCAGGAACTCAATTGTAGGCTATTGGAATTTCTGAAATCTTTTGGGAATTTTTCGGAGCACCGAAGAATTTTTAATTAATTTTCCCTGTTTAATTAGATTTATTGGATTTTTAGAAATTCGAAAATCCATTTAAATTAAACCGGAAATTGGTTTACCGCGCGTGAACCGGACCGGAACGGTTCAGCGGAGGCGGAGACGGTTCGCCGAGTGAGTTTGCGCGTGCGTTCTGATAAGCTGATCGGACGGTCGTGATCGACGGTTGGGATTGAACCGGCTGATCGGGTGCTTACCGTGTCGATAGCGTGTCGACAGCGCGTATCGGGTGCTTACCGTGTCGATAGCGTGTCGACAGCGCGTATCGGGTGCTTACCGTGTCGAAAGCGTGTCAACGGCGCGTAATGGGTTTCACCGTGTCGGCCAGAAATATAAAACCCTCGCGAAACGATTAGGGTTTGTTCGGCCGACCGATAGAGAGAGTTTTTCCGGCGTACGGCGCGTGATTCCGGCGGCCTGGCAAGGGGCTTTTTGTGCCTGGAGATTCACGGGAACGAGGAGAGTCAATTCGTACCGGATTCGTTCGGCGAGGAGCTGCGGCGAGCTACGGACGAAGTTCACCGTCGCCGGCGTCGTTGAGGTAGGAAATTCAGTTTAAATTAGTGATTTAGTAGAAAATTAAAAGCATGAAATACTTTGCTTAATGAAAACAAGCATGTGGATGAAAATCGGATTTAATTGAATGCTAAATTGTGTCTTTTGCAAATTTCGGAATTTCCTGGAAAAATTTCCATTTCGCCGAAAAAAAAAAAAAAAAAAAAAAAAAAAAAAAAATTTATTGATGCTTAGGAGCATGTTAGGAAATTGTTCTCCTTGATCGCAGTCGCCGGAAATCGACGGAAGGATCGTAATGGTCGGCGATGGCGGCGGCTAGGGTTTCGCGGGTTTCGGACTGAGGAAGGAGAAGGGTTTAGATAATATCAAATCTAATTAAGTAATTAATGATATTTACGCCATTTTATTAGTAATTAAAATTAATCCGATTAACGGATTATTAAGAAATTGGTTCGGCGGTGTCGCGGTTCAGCGCGAGAGTTCCGAACCGGCAGCGAAAACCGGTTCAGCGGGATTCGGCGCGGACGAACGGCGCGAAAGCCGAACCGGCAGCGAAAACCGGTTCAGCGGGATTCGGCGCGGACGAACGGCGCGAAAGCCGAACCGGCAGCGAAAACCGGTTCAGCGGGAGTCGGCGCGGACGAACGGCGCGGCGCGGAGGAGAGAGAAGCGGAAGGAAAATTCGGAAATTTATTATTAATCCGAATTTTCGGAAATAAAAAGGATAAGCGAAAAATTAAATTCGAAAATTAATCCTAATTTTTGGAAAAAGGATATATGTGGAATTTAAATTCGGAAATTTATTTCGAATTTCGGAAAATGGAATAAGGGCAGAAATTGAGAAATTGGAATTTAAAAATTTCCTGAAGTGGGGAAAAATGTTATCAGTGATGACAGTACAGCTGGAAACAGTCAGACAAAGATATGGTACACGGATGCTACCAGAACAGTCAGTAATTGACAATTGTGTTGCTTTGATGGCAACGGCATGGATTGAGTCAGTTTATTCAGTATTGGCATATTTCATGGATTGGCATATTGGACCGGACTACTATAGACCCTATATGATGTTTTAGGGTAGTTGTGGTAGGTAACTGTGCGGTTCGGACTTAGCTTCCACAGTATACATGTAGACTGGTATACGCCTTGTTGTACCTGGACACATGTTGCCGAATCTTGGAGTTAGAGATTGGCAATGACTGTAGGGGCGTGAGCTTCTATGGAAGTTGTTGGTAGAGGACTCCTTGGGACGGTGGCTGAGTCAATCTCTCCTGGTCCATGTGTGTAGGCCTGCGCGCCTGAGGGTGGCAGGGGTGTCTCGCAGTGGCTAGCCAAGTGTGTAGGCCTGCGCGCCTTAGGGTGGCAGGGGTGTCTCACGTTGGCTAGAGATTATGTGACTGGATCTGTCTGTAGTCTCCAGGAGATTGATTGACGAGAGACACTGCGGTGTCGGGTGCTTAGGCGCCATGCGTGTTTCGAGATGGGCGTTCCCACTGGCACGTTGCCTGGTAGCCCAGAGGAGAGCTACTCTGGTGTGACTGGGGTGGCTGTGGTTGGTCGGAGTCTGGGACTGAGAGTGCCTATCCACCGTACATTGTTATGCTGTATTCCTGTATTTTTGCTATTATCCTTCTCTTGCATGT
>JAIUJO010000364.1:50000-55000 GCA_023846275.1 Vanilla planifolia
TTCTTCTTCTTCTTCTTCTTCTTTTCCTCCTCCTCCTTATTTTTCTTTTTCTCCTTCTCTGTCTCCTATATCTTCTTCTCCTTCTTATTCTTCTTCTTCTTCTAATTCTTCTTCTCTTCTTCTTCCTACTACTTCGATTATTTCTTCTTCTGCTTCTTCTTCTTCTTCTTCGTCTTCCCTGTCTTCTACTTCATCATTATCTTCTTCTTCTTATTATTCTTCTTCTTCCTCTTCTTCCTTATCTTCTTCTCCTTCTTCTTCTTCTTCCCTTTCTTCATATTCTATTTCTTCTTCTTCTGCTTCTTCTTCTCCTCTTTCTTCTTCTTTTTATTCTTACTCTTCTTCTTCTCCTCCTCCATCATCTTCTTCTTCTTCTTCTTCTTCATCTTCTTCATCTTCTTCTTCTTGTTCTTCTTCTTCCTCCCCTTCCTCCTTTCCTCTGCTTCTTCTACTTTTCTTTGTCTTCTTCTTCGTCTTCTTCTTCTTCTTCTTTTCTTCTTCTTCCTTTTCCTCTTCTTCCTGTTCTTTTTACTTCGACTTCTTCTTCTTCTTCTTCTCCTTGTTCTTCTTCTTCTTTCTCTTCTTCACTCTCTTCTTCTTCTACTTGTTCTTATTCTTGTTCATCTTCTTCTCCTTCTTCTTCTTCATCATGTTCTCCTTCTCCTTCTCGAACTTCTTCTTTTCCTTCTTCTGCTTCTACTTCTTCTTTTTCTTCTTCTTGTTCATCATCATCATCTTCTTCTTCTTATTCTTCTTCTTGTTCTTCTTCTTCTTATTCTCATTCTTCTTTTTTCGTCTTCTTCCTCTTCTTCTTCTTCTTCTTCTTTTTCTTCGTCTTCGTCCTCTTCTTGCTCTTTCTCTTCTTCTTCTTCTTCTTCTTCTTAAGCTGCTTCTTCATCTTCTTCTCCTTCTTCTTCTTCTACTTCTTCAACTTCCTATTCTTCTCCTTCTTATTCTTCTTCTTCTTCTTCTTCTTCCTCTGCTTCTTCATCTCCTCTTCTTCTTCCTTTTCATCTTCTTCTTCTTCTTCCTCTTCTCCTTCTCATTCTTCTTCTTCTACTTCCTCTTCTTATTTTTCATCTCTTCTTCTTCTTCTTTCTCATTTCTTCATCTTCTTCTTCTTCTTCTCCTCCTCCTTAATCTCCTCCTTCTTGTTCTCCAACTTTTGCTTCTTCTTCTTATTATTCCTCTTATACTTCTTCTTCTCTGCTTCTTCTTCTTTCCCTTCTTTCTCTTCTTCTTCTTCTTCTTCTTCTTCTTCCTTTTCTTCCTTTTAATTCTTCCTCTTCCTCTTACTTTTTCAAATCTTCTTCTTCTTCTTCTTCTTCTTCTTCTTCTTTCTCTTCTTTTTCCACTTCCACTTATTGTTCTTCTTCATCTTCTTCATCTTCTTCTTGCCCATCTTCTTCTTCTTCTTCTTCTTCTGCTTCTTTTTTTGCTACATATTCTTCTTTTTCTCCTTCTTCTTCTACTTCTTCTGCTTCTTATTCTTTTTCTTGTTTTTACTCTTCTTTACTTTTTCTTCTTCATCATAATCATCAATTCTTCTTGTTCTTCTTCTTCCTCTACCTCTTCCCCTTCTTCTTCTTTCTCTTATTCTTCTTCTTTTTTTTCTTCTTCTTCTTTCTTTTGTAGTTACTCTTCTTCTTTTTCTTCTTCTACTTCTTATTCCACATCTTCTTCTCCTTCTTCTGCTTCTTTTTCTCCTTCTTCATCTTCTTCTTCTCTTCTTCTCCATCTCCTTCTTCCTCTTCTTCTTATTCTTCATCATCATCTTCTTCTTCTTCCTCTTCCTCTTCCTTTGCTTCCTCTTCTTCTTCTTGCTCTTCTTTTTCTTCTTCTTTTTTTTATTGTTCTTCTTTTTATTCTTCTTCTTCTCCTTCCCCTTCTTCTTCTACTTCTTCTTCTTCTTCTTCTACTTCTTTTTCTTCTTCTTCCTCGTCCTCTTGTTCTTCTTAATAATCATCATCGTCATCTTTTTCTTCTTCTACATCTTCTTCTTCTTCATCTTCTTCTTGTACTACTTCTTCCTTTCCTCTTCGTCTTCCTCTTCTTCTTCTTCTCATTCTTCTTCTTCTTCTTCTTCTTCTTCTCCTTCTACATCTTCTACTTCTTCTTCTTCTTTTTCTTCTTCTTCCTCTTCTTCTTATTCTTTTTCTTCTTCTTCTTCCTTTTTTTCTTCTTCTTCCTCTTCTTCTTCTTCTTCTTCTTCTTCGTTTTCATCTTCCTCTTCCTCTTCTTTTTCTTCTTCTTCTTCTTCATCTTCCTCTCCATCTTCTTCTTCTTAATCTTCTTCTTCTGCTTGTTCTTCTTTTTCTTCCTCTTCTTTACCATCAACATCATCATCATCTTCTTCTTCTCCTTATTCTTCCTCTTCTTCTCCTCCTTCTTCTTATTCTTCTTCAGCTTCATCTCTTTCTTCTTCTTCTTCTTCTTCTTCTTCTTATCCTTCTCCTACTCCTTCTTCTTCTCCTTCTTCTTCTTCTTCTTCTCCTTTTACTTCTCCTTCTTCTACGTCTACTACTTCTTCATCTTCATCATCATCGTTTTCTTCTTCTTCTTCTTATTCTCCTTCTCTTCTTTATCTTCTTCTTCTTTTAGTTCTTCTTCTCCACCTCCTCCTTCTTATTGTTCTTCTTGTTCTTCTATTACTTCTTCTACTTCTACTTCTTCTTCTTCTTCTTCCTCTTCATCTTCTTCTTCTTCTTTTCTACTTGTTCTTCTCCTTTATCTTCTTCTTCTTCTTCATCATCTTCTTCATCTTCTTCTTCTTCCTCTTCTTTCTCCTCTTCTTCTTCCTCTTCCATCCCTTCTTCTTCTTTGTCTTCTTCTTCTTCTTCTTATTTTTCTTCATCTTGTTTTTCTTTTTCTTCTTCTTCTTCTACCCATTCCTCTTTCTCTTCTTATTCATCATCATGATTATCATCATCATCATCATCATCATCATCATCATCAACTTCTTCTTCTTCTTTTACTTCTACTTTCTCTACTAAATCTTCTTCTTTTTCTTCTTCATCATCATCATCATCATCATCATCTTCTTCTTCTTCTTCTTCTTCTCTTCTTTTGCTTCCTATTTTTTCTTCTACTTCTTCTTCTTCTTCTCGTTCTTCTTCCTTTTCTTCTCCTTCCTCTTCTTCTTTTTCTCATTCTTGTTCATCTTCTTCTCCTTCTTCTTCTTCTTCGCGTTCTCCTTCTCCTTCTTCTTCTTCTTCTTCTTTTACTTCTAGTTCTTTTTCTTCTTTATCATCACCATCATCATCTTCTTCTTCTTCTTCTGATTCTTCTTCTTGTTCTACTTCCTCTTATTCTCCTTCTTCTTGTTTGTCTTCTTCTTCTTCTTCTTCAATCTTCTTCTTCTTGTCCTCCACTTCTTCCTCCTCTTTCTCTTCTTCTTCTTCTTCTTCTCATGGTCTTCTTCTCCTTATTCTTACTCTTATTCTTATTATTCTTCTACCTAATCTTCTTCTTCTTCTTCTTCTTCTATGCTTCTTCTTCTTCCTCTTCTTCTTCTTCTTCTTCTTCTTCTTCTACTTCTTCGTCTTCTACTTTCTCAACTTCGTCTTCTTCTCCTTCTGCCTTTTTTTTTTTCTTGTTCTCGTTCTTCTTCTTCATCCTCTGCTTGTTCTTCTCCTCTTCTTCTTCCTTTTCATCTTCTTCTTCTTCCTCTTCTTCTTTTTCTTCTCTTCTTCTTCTTCTCCTTTGTCTTCTTCTCCTCCTCCTCCTCCTTTCTCCTCCACCTCCTTCTTTTTCTTCCTCTTCTTCTTCCTCCCCCCAATTCTTCTTCTTCTTCTTCTTCTTCTTCTTCATCTTCTTCTACGGATTTTTCTCCTTCTTCTTCTTCTTTTTCTCTATCTCTTTCCCTTTATCTTCTTCTACTTCTTTTGCTTCTTCTTCTTCTTCTTCTTTTTATTCTTCTTCTTCTTCTTCTTATTCTTCTTCTTCTTCATCTACTTCTTCTAATACTACTACATCTTATTCTTCCATTTCCTCTTCTCCTTCTTATCCTTCTTCTTCTTCTTCTTCTTGATCTTCTTCTCCACCAATTCTTCCTCTTCTTTTTCTTGTTCTTGTTCTTCTTCTTCTTCTTCTTCTTCTTATTCCTCTTCTTCTTCTTCTTCTTCCTCTTCTTCTTCTCCTTCTTCTTGTTCTCCTTCTTCTTTTTCTCCTTCTTCTCTTCTTCTTCTTCTTCTTCTTTCTCTACCTCTTCTTCTTCTTCTTCAACTTCTCCTTCTTCTTATTCTTCTTCTGCTTTTTATTCTACTCATCTTCTTCTCCTTCTTCTTCTTCTTCTTCTTCTTCTTCTTTCCCTCCTACTCCTTATTTTTCTTCTTCTCCTTCTCCTTCTCATTTATCTTTTTCTCCTTCTTATTCTTATTCTTCTTTTAGTTCTTCTTCACTTCTTCCTCCTCCTACTCCCAATTTTCTTCTTCTTCTTCTTCTTCTTCTTCTGCTTCTCTGTCTTCTACTTCATCTTCTTCTTCCTTCTTCCTTCTTTCTTCCTCTCCTCTTCTTCCTTATCTTCTTCTCCTTCTTATTATTCTTCTTCCCTTCTTCTTATTCTGCTTCTTTCTTCTCCTTTTTTCTTCTTCTTCTTGTTCTTATTCTTCTTCTTCTACTTCTCCTCCTTCATCTTCTTCTTCTACTTCTTCTACTTTTTCATCTTCTTCATCTTCTTCTTCTTTTTCTTCTTCCTCCTCCTCTTCCTCCTTTCCTCCGCTTCTTGTTTCTTCGTCTTCTTCTTCGTCTTCTCCTTCTTCCTCTTTTCGTCTTCTTCCTTTTCCACTTCTTCCTAATTTTACTACTTCGTCTTCTTCTTCTACTTCTTCTCCTTCTTCTTCTTCTTCTCCTCTTCTTCACTTTCTTGTTCTTCTTCTTGTTCTTATTCTTCTTCATCTTCTTCTCCTTCTTCTTCTTCATCTTGTTCGCCTTCTCCTTCTTGATCTTCTTCTTTTCCTTCTTCTTCTACTTCTACTTCTTCTTTTCTTCTTTTTGTTCAT
>JAIUJO010000364.1:60000-230000 GCA_023846275.1 Vanilla planifolia
ATCTTGTTCTCCATCTTCTTCTTCTTCTTGTTCTTTTTCTTCTTCTACTGCTACATGTTCTTCTAAATTTTCTTCCTCTTCTTCACCATCATCATCATCATCTTCTTCTTCTTCTCCTCATTCTTCCTCTTCTTCTCCTTCTTCTTCTTCTTCTTATTCTTCTTCATCTTCATCTCCTTCTTCTTCTACTTCTTTGTTATAGTTATCATTAACAAAAGAAACAATACAAATTTACTTATTTGAACATATACCTCAAAATGATAAAGAAATTAACAAAAAATGTCACTAATATGATCCAAGCATTCAACAAGTAAGATGAAAATAAAATATACTTCTGAGTGTTGTGTAATCAAAATATCACACTAAAGAATAAAGGCAAATTTATAAGGTTAAATGGTATCAAATGTCAATGTGTGAGCACAAACACACAAATAGAATAATTGTTATAGTGATAAAGCTTCAAATAACTTACTATAAGAAGAAAGTTGGCATTCTACCAATTGAAGAAAGTTCTAAAGAAAATCAATCTAGATGGTTTGGTTATATTAAAAAGTTTACTTTGTGATTCTATCAGAGAAGTAGATTACTGAAATCTTTACTATAAAAAAGTAAAAAATATAGAACTAAAAAAATGACTATTGACTATTAGAAATGGCTTTAACAACTTTGGATCTAGAAGAAAAGCAATTAATGAATAGAAACAATAGCATCTTAGAATCAATGTATCTGACCTCACTTGATGTGTTAAAGGACTATTCTTGTAATTATAATAACGAAATATGAATTTAGTTTTGGCAGCCTAAACCTTTTTAATATAAGAATCTAGAGAAAGAAATATACAGCCTCACAAGAAATAGTTAACATTCTATATTTAAGAAATCATGGGAAAAAAGCCTGTTTTGTTCTTTGGAGAGGGAAATCAAACTTTTACCTTGATCAACAATTAGAAAGGCCTAATCAAGTCTAACAACTTATCAACAATTATAATCTTCTCTTAAAGCTTAATGAATTGGAAGTTTCCCAATTTTCTCCAATGCCCAGTTCAAAATAGAACTTTAACCAGAACAAACAAAACATATTTCCACCCATTAAAATGCTGAACAGAAATATGCTGAATAATGGTAGCCCTCCAAATTGAAGAGTACCGAACACTATACCAGATTTGTCCAAAAAAAATAAAATAAAATAACGAACCTTCTTATTGACAAGGAGGATGATGGCTTGAACTAGATGGGAATGAAGGGAAGCTGAGAGGGTCCAAACTTCGGATTGAAGGAGATGAGAGACTAATGAGAAAATTCAGCGTGGCGTCAGGGATAGTATGGGGTGATGTGCGCCAGGAACATCGTGAGGTCACCGAGATGCTTTGAGACCACCAAGTTCAACGATGAACTGAGCGCTGATTGCTGAAGGAAGAGATGTAGGGACGATTCAAAGTGGCCGCAGATAAGGAGATGCTCCGCCCCGTATCCTTCTGGGTCAAGCTTCATCCTGGATTGAAGCTGAGGAAGGCTCAGCCTATCGGCTGTCTTTCCAAATGTAGAGAAGGAATCCGGTAAGAGGAGGTTCGCCACCGTCTTCAGTTGTATAGATCAATTAACAAAACTCTAGTTGAACGGAGGCAACCAAGCTAAGGAGCTTATGCAATTTCAGGATGGCAAATTTTTATATACAAAAGATAATTGCTGTATATTAATAATTTATTTAACAAAAGAAGAGATTATTGTTTTGAATTAGATTGGCAACACTAGGATTGCTCTAAGCGTTAGTACGGGATTGAAATTTTTAAAATATTTTTATAAAAATAAATTTAATAATATATTTAATTAAAAGATTTGGGTATTATTACTAAATTTTGATAACATTAATATTTTTTTATTATATTATTATTAAATAATAATCTATCAATAAACACATCTTTATGGATAAAATTTATAAAATTTTAAAATGCATAAATGTGCATCACAATTTTTTGTCATCAATCTACAATATAGTTATATGATAAATAATAGAGATGTAAAGTTTGAGAATCTTATGATAAAAGTCAAACTCTTGATATTCTTTTAATTAATGATAGACTCTTAAGTTCCAAAAGCTTGAGGTTGGACAATTAAGAGTTAGTTGTCAGTGCAAGCAATGCGATCTCCTAAGGAGATAATGCACATGATTCATCCATCTCGTACCCATGTCTTGTGCATTAATCATAAACCACCATTGCCCTCAAGACAATACTTCTGGCAATGTTGGCACCTAAGGATGTAAGTGTAAAGTTTAACTACCCTTTTGACAATGTCTTGTGTCGCCGCATGCAACACAACCTCCAAGGAAATAAAAGAAGAAAGATAATATTTGGTCATTCTTTGAAGATGCACATACTCAAATAAGAAGTGACACTTAGGGTTTAATTGATGGCAATAAATTTGCCTACTGAAAGAACAAACACTTTTCTAAAGAGAAATAGAATTTTAGTTTATTCTTCTGGTTTTTCTTGTCCTCTTTTATGATCCTCGACCAAGGAGACCCCAAGTTATTACTTAATGTTTTTTAATATTGCACTCAATAAGAATTTTTACTGAGCCAATCTACATTTTATTATACCCAATCTCCATTGTTCATATCTAACTTATTGATCAAGAATATTATACCCAATCTCCATTGTATCATGGAATATAACTTTCACATATAGTTTATATCATTTCTTCAAATGTTTCATTTTTATTTTTTTATATTATAATGTAACTCTAATTCTCATGTCATATGACATTTAGATCACATTGATTTGGTTACATTACATTTCTTCAACATATCACATTTCTCCTTTAATATATATTTCCTTTACATTAAAATTATAATTTATTATGATTTATCTTTATTTACTTTGGTAATGTAAAGTTTTTCTAAACTAGGTTTGATCAAGAAACAACGCACATCTTTGGATTCGTCATCATGAGCTCTATCAAGTGAATTATTCATTTTGATATTTTTAAATATTTTTGTCTTGTCCTCTTTATGAGGTATTTTATTTTCTACCTAATTTGACGATTGACAATGTTACACCAACCACCAAATCAACATGAAATTAAATGTTCCTATACAATTTATCTTAATTCTTTAAATTGTTTGCTTTGGTTTTCTTATATTTCTATGATGCTCTAAATCTTCTCTCTTGTAACCTTACATCACTATAGTCTTGTTGTATTACATTATTTTAATTTATTTGACTTTAGCTTTAACATAAATTTACATAATGTTAAAATAACGATTAATTATTTCTTTTATTTAATTACTTTGGTAATTTCAAAAAATTATAAACCAGTTTCAATGGAGATGGAACAAATACCATTGTTTTCATGTTATGGAGCTCCACTCAATAAAAATTTCATTTCTTATAATTTTAAAAAAAAAATTTCAAAAGTGTTTATATGCTTTGCAAGTCATTTCAATCCAAACATCATGTCATAGTCAATGATACTACATTAGATCTTCTTAGAATCTTGGATCACATTTTTTCTATAATATTTATCACTTTTCCACAAATTTTTTTATTTGATTTTGTTATATTAGTTATTAACTTTACATCTCCTCCAATGTGACCTTTTAATCACTTTTATTAGTTGTAATACATTATTTTAATTTAACTCATTTCAATTATAATATATATATATATATACTTATTATTAAGATGATACTTTATTATTATTTTTGCTTATTTGTTTTTGTAATTCATATTTTCTATAAAATGTGTTTTGAATGAGATGAAAAAATGTTGGTTTTATTTGTCTCAATATGATCTATCTAATTAAATATTTATTTTATTATTTTTATGTTATTTTTATATTATTTTTTTTATATTTTTTTCTTACTTTATAAGATATTTTTTACTCATACTTGGTTCATTATTGAGAATGTTATACTTGATCTCCTTAGTACCTTGGAGGATAACTTTACTATACAAGTTTTTTTAAATAATTTAGCTCATTTGATCAAAGATTTTTCTTTAGTTTGGATATATTATTATGAAACTATAACTCTTCTATGGTGTGACAGTTACATAGTTTTTATTTAGATATTATAAATTCTTTTAGTTTATCATATTTCAGCTTTATTATATATTTATTAAATATTAAAATACTAATTTATTATTATTTACACTAATTTAAATTGATATTTTATAATAAATCCAAACAAGTTCTAATTGAGACATATCAAACATCATCACCTTTCAAGTTTAATAAGTTGTATAAATGTAAATCTTTTATAATCCATGGTTTTTGCACTATTATAAGATATTTTGATTCTTACAAGGTTGTTGCACACATCCTCCATAGTATTTTTGAATGCAACTTTTTCGAAATAATTTATCTCATTTCATCAAAAAATATTTTATTATATTATGGTGAAACTCAAATTCTCTACACATGTAAATATAATATCACTTAGATTTTGTTATATTATATTTTTTTAATTTATTCCATTAGTATTTTGGAATACAACTTTTCTCACTTAATTTATCTCATTTCTTGAAATGTTTTACTTTTGTTTAGTTATATTTTTATTGAACTGAAATTATCCACTCATGTAAAATTAACATCACTTTGATTTGGTCGTATTTTATTGTTGCTATTTATAAACATTTTAATGTTAATACATATTTACTCTTATTTGTCATTACAATTTTTAGTAATTCCCAACTAAGTCTAACCAAGAAAAAATAAATATATTGAACTCGTCTACAAGATATCTATTTTATTAAAAATACATTTTTGAATTTTAAAATATTTTATTTTCGAAGATTTTTGTTCTCTTTTTATGATATTTGGATTTGTATCATATTTGGATTTCTTGAAATATTTCACTTTTTTTTTGTTATATTTCCATGAAACTCAAGTTATCCACTCATGTAAACTTAACATCACTTTGATTTTGGTCATATTTTATTATTTTTATTTATAAAATTTTTAGCATTAATACATATTTTTCTTTTATTTGTCTTTACAATTTACAGTAATTCTAAGCTAAGTCTGACCAAGATAAAATAAATATTATTGAACTCGCTACATGAGATCTTTTTTATTAAATATACATTTTTGAATTTTAAAATATTTTATTTTCTTATTTTTGTTTGCCTTTTAAGATATTTGGATTTGTATATTTGAACAAAACTTTTTCGTAAAATTTATCTCATTTCTACAAATGTTTCACATTGATTTGGCTATATTGCTATGCAACTCGAAATTTCCTATCATTTGGCATATATATCTTTTAGATTTGGTTTTGTTACATAACTTTTATTTATATCAGCTTTGCTTTAATATATCTTCATTGAATATTTAAATAATAAAATATTATTATTTGTGATTATTTATATTTATAATTTGCAATAATACTAGACAAGGCTTGATTAAGATTAAAAAAACCTTGTTAGTCTAATCTCACTGAGCTCTCTTTAATTAAATATTTTGTTTTTATTTTCTTAAATATTTTTTCTATGATTTTTGCATGTTTTATAATATTTGTTTGACTTATACATGACTTGATAATCAAGAATACCATACTTTATCACCTTGGTATCTTATAATGTAATTTTTCTATACAATTATCTTATTTCTTCAAATTGTTTGTTTTGATTTATTTATATTACTATATAACCTTAAGTCACCTCTCCTATGAGGATTACATCACTTTGATTTGGTTAGATTATGTTGACTTGATTCATCTCTTTTCTACTTTAATATATGTTTTCTCAATATTGAAAAGTTTTAATGTTATTATTATTTATTATTTTCTTCTTTTATAACAAAAGTCATTGGAGTCATTTAAACAAGCTTTACCTATTTAAAATTTCACTTATGTGTTTTTGAATCATTTATTTTTAATAGTTTGGCATGCTTTATGAAACATTTTTATTCACATCTTATTTGATGATCACAAATGTTACACTATCTCAGGTTTTTTGAATGCAACTTTCTTAGAAATTTTAATTTTTTTATTTAAATTTTTTTCTTTATCTTGTTATGTTAGTATCAAACTATAATCTTCTTTTGTGTGAGGTTTATCTTGCATTGATTCGGTTATATTACATTGTTTCATTTTATCTCATCTTAGCTTTAATAAATATTTATTTAAAATTGAAATAATATTTTTTAAATATATATGCTTCTCTTTCTTGATAATTCACAGTAATCCTATACAATGCCTGATCAAAATATAACAAATATCATTAGACTCATCTCAAAGAGCTATTTTCATTTTAATATTTATTTTTATATTTTCAAATGTTTCATTTTCTAAGATTTTTGAATTAGTTACAAGATATTTTGATTTATATCTTATTTGACGAACCATGATGTAACACTCGATTTCATTTGATTTGGTTATATTATATTTTTTAATTTATCATATTTTAGATTTATTAAATGATGAAATATTAATTTATTTATTTTTTTATAGTTATTTAAATAATTACTTTTGAAGTAATTCAAAATAGGGAAAGATTGAGAGAGAACAAACTTGCTTACACTCGTCCCGATAAGTTTTGTCTAATTAAATATTTCTTTTTTAATTGTTCAAATAATTTTTATTTTTAATATTTTTTTAGCTTATTTTATTTGATTTTTTGTATTATATTTTTAATTTATCTTATTTTAGGTTTATTAAATATTTATTAAAATTAAAAAAATTAATTTATTTAAAGAATTAATGACGTAGGGATTTTTGGGAACAAAAAATTGTAAAGTATTAAATTTTTTTGAGTAACCTGAATTTCTCTGATTTTGGTTTGATTAAAACACTGATGTGTGTTTGGATTATTTCTACTAGCTTCAGCAAAAAGAAAATAATTAGTGGAAGCTTGATCGGGGATCAAGGGTGGATGTAGGCACATGTTTTTGTTGAAGCACCTAAAAAATCTTGTGTGCATTTTGTTTATTATAGAGAAATTTTGTTTCATTAATGAAAAAAATTTTATGGTCGAAAAGCTTTTTAACTAATTTTTGGAAATGAAAATTTTCTTAAATAAACAATTCACTCATCCCCTCTTATTCATTATGCCTCAAATGTTTTACAATAAGTTAGACATCTACTTGGTTTTATTGGACATGTTAATTGCCTATTATAATATGATCATTATGTTGTTTCATATATTTGGCTTCACATAAAATTGATTTTGAAGGTTAAGCAAATTTTTTCATTTGTTTTGGATATGTAAGCATACCAAATGTTTTGAAAAATAATGTTTTTATTTAATTTTTTATAGAAAGTACATTTCAAAATTAAAGTATTAAGAAAAATAAAAAAATAGAGGATGTGCCACCTGATCCCAAGAAAGGCAAGCTTGGTCACCACAACTATGCTCCAACCTTATGCAAATCAAGCAACATGATTAAATTATTGTACATGTGTTACAAAAAGACAAAGATGAATGATAATGAAACAATTGATAACATTGAGATTAATAATTGGATTCATATATTAGACAAGTTAACTAAGGTATTTAATGAAGCAATCTAAAGCATCCAGCATCCTCAAGAAGTTGGTTATTAAGGGCTATATATTTGACACTTACAAGGATAGCATACTTGATTGTTAAGACAACCTTACCTAGTTTGGATAAGGATTATAACAATCTCTTCCATAATCTTTACTATAAAATAAAATTTTTATTTTACTAGACAAAATACTTATAATATTATCCAAATTATCCATTTAGGTACAAGGTGTTAAACTAATACCTAAGCCACCAAACACAAAATATTAATGACACTAAATAATGTGATGAGTCAATATCCAATAAGTATCTTGAACACCCTATGCATTCCAATGGAACTATACATTCATATAACATGAGGATAATGTTTCAAGAAATATCTATATTATTTTTAATTTAATTTTAGTTAATCTAAACTTATTTTAAATATCATGCCAGAACTTAAAATAATATATATATATATATATATATATATATATATATTTATTTATATATATTATATTTCTAACATAAACTACTTCTCATGCTATCTATATGATTTAATGTATATACCATATCATAAAATAAACATATAAAAGATCCACAGAAATTTAAAACTATGAGCCAATGTAATACAAATACTTCTTATCAAGATAACTATGTCATATATCAAAATAAACAATATAAAATGGCTTATAAGATATCTTAATTTAAGAATAAATTCTATATTAATTTAATATTATATTTATATTACCATTATAAAACATTTCTACCTAAATTTAAGGTGAAGATTCTTAATCCACTTTCCTTTTCTTTTAGTTTTTCTACAAAGTCATAGATGCATGCACATGAGTTACTATATAATCTTTAATAATGAAAATATCTAAAATTCCTTAAGATTATATAACCCAAAGTTTTCTCTCTACTTTCTCTTCTACTACAAAAATATCAACTATATGAATCCCCCATCGTGGTGCACAATTTGCATCTCACTAAGTCATTGTTACTAATTCTTCAATTAATGTATTATATGGCCTCTCCATCAAACAGTGTGATTCCTTCAACTCCTTATATATGGTTATCAGAATCGCATCTTACTCTTTGACCTTTATCTAATCAAATTGTATGAGAAGCTCATGGTACATTATGATCGCTCCAACTATGATATGATGAGATTGTTGATCACACAATAACCTTTCTTCTTGAACCAACTTAACTCTAATTGTATTATATATTCTCTTAATTGTATGATATGTTTATTAACTCCTTCAAAAAATTATTGATAATCATATTGTATATTGACTCTAATCATATAGTACACTCACCCAAACAAGATCATAAGGCCTAAATTCAATTATATTTTACTATAAGACAACTCTAAACCCCCATAATTAGTTATCATAGCATTCTTAACTTGTACAATAAGATAAAACCACTAATTCCTTTATAAAAATGAACAAATTCAATAAAAAAATATAATTTCAACTTTTTTTCTATTTTCACTCATTGTAGTTGCTTTCTAGTACGTTCTTCCCCTTCTTGATTCTTATAGTAATAGTAAGTCTCCTTTTTGTCTTCCTTACTACTCTGCTTATGACCAACACAATTTTTTCTTCTCTTTCTTGTTGTTCTCATTCATTGAGACTTTCTTCTTCCCTCTTCTCTTTATTTTATCTTTTTCTCCTTCTCTTCCTCCATTTTTCTTTCATTAGCTACATCTCTAAACTTCCTAAAACTTTTACTAATAACTTTTTTAACACTAATTTTATTAAAGATAATTGGCTTAAATTAAAAAGTATTATTTGCCATTTCTTTTTGCAAAATTTTGTGCTAAACCAGTAACATGAAAACTTACCTCATCCTCCAAATCCGTGGAAGAGGTAGAAGTGGAATCTGAATCACATTTGGTGGCTTTGAACGACATGAGTTCTTCCTTCTTCCTTTCATGCTTTGACATGCTTATAGAAGCCTCTTCTATAAGTCTCCTAGTCATCTCTATTTTGACAGTAAGAAGTTCCCCAAGGAGCTCATCCAATGAAACTTTGTTGACATCTTTAGCCACTTTAATAGCCGTTGCAAGGAGATCATATTCCTTTGGAACGACTCTCAAAATTTTCCTTACTAATTCACCATTCTAGAATGCCCTTCCAAGATTTATCAAGCCATTTGTTACGTCATTAAATCTTAAAAACATACTTTTAATACTCTCATCAGGATTCATTCTAAAAAGCTCAGTCATGGGTGAGGATGTTGATCTTCGTCTCTTTCACTTGTGAGGTGCCCTCATAAGTTACTTCGAGTTTTTTTCACGCGTCAAATGCCATATGCAAATTTATAATTTGTGCAAATTCAATAGGAGATATTCCACAATGAAGATAGTTCAAGGCCCTAGCATTCAATTGAGCCAATGTTTTATGCTTAACATTAAGCTCAGTAAAGGGCTTGACTTCATTAAAAAAATAATTTCTAGGAAGTTCACAAGGCTTAGTCATAAGTTCCCATAATTCTAAATTGATAGATTGAATAAAAATTCTAAAACGGTTTTTCCAATATAAGTAAAATTCCTCTTTAAACAAGGGAGGTCAAATTGAAGAAAAACCTTCACACAAGGTTGCACCCATATCAACCAAAGAGGAAGTCATAAAACCAAAAATCACAAAACCACAATGAATGTGAGAAAGCCTTCACTTAGCACAAATAGATCTCCCATGTGATGTTCCTCACGTAATTTGAGATTGCTCTCTCTAATACCAATTAAAGTTCTTTGTGCCTAAGACAATACAACAAGAGGGGGTGAATTATGGTAAATAAAATTTTCTTTCGATTTTTGGTTTCAATTAAAACTTAAATCTTTTAAGCAAGAATAAGAAACAATAGTATATAGATTTTTAAGGTGGCTCGACGCAAAATGGAGCCTACATCCACCCCTAACCGGTGTTGGGAAAAGAACAGTAAAATCACCAAATTACAAGATGTTTTTTGTACAATTCACCTCAAACCTACTTGGGATTTTACCTACGGCTAATCCTGAACCTACTTGAGTTTTTCCTGGCTCAACTCAAACCCCAGACTTTTGCACAATTGTAGGGATTCGCTTACCCCAAAGAAATAAAACAAAAAATTGGCAAAACTTAAGAAAATATTATGAGAATTATGAGGCACACATAATACCAAAAGTGAGAGGTATAGAGATTGAAAATTAATTGAAGCAAAAACCTTTAATTTTAGCTTCTTTCTTGCAGCTTTCACTTTGTGACTTTGGAAGCACCGTATGCAATTAGAATTGCTCAATATTGTGCTTTGAAAGCTTTGAAATCTTAACAATGGTAACCTCTAGGAGTTCTTCATCATTCCCTATTTATAGAGCTTAATTTGAGCTATAAATCCATTCTTAATGATTCTAAAATAAACTAGCCCTTTGGGTAACGGACACAAAGTAGTCATCGTTCGATTTGGAGCCTGAAATGGACGCTTCTGATTGAATCTCGAATTTATCGTTTGAGATCAATCCCGGTCATTCGATCTAGGCGGCCTTGACCTGGGCCATTAAATGGCGTGTTGGTTATCCTGGATGTATTAAAATAATTTGCCCAAAAATCAACTAAAGTAGAAACTTACTGCAGTGGTTCGTAACCTATTGCAGATCTGGCTTGGTTTTGAATCTCTTGCTTGGCGTTTTACTCTGTTATCATGTAGTAATTTGTCTTGATTAATCTAAGCCATCCGATAGCGCTTGCCATTCTGCTTTCTTTGACAACGAGTGGAAGTTTTCTCCCACATCGTCGAAATGTCTTCGCCATTGCTCTCTATAAAACTTTTGGTTCATTAGTCTCTCGAGCCATTTGGGGTTGGCTCCCCCTTCCTCGACCAAGATTTCATCATTTGGTCCTGGTTGGCTTGATTTCGTGCTTGCTCTGGTCAACTTTCACTGCGGGCTGAGTTTGCACTTGTTCAGTTCAGTAGCTGCGGGCTTATTTCTCACTTGTTCCTTTCAACAGCTTTGCCTGTGGCCTTTGGGCTTTGCTCACCCCTTTCAGGTATGTAAAACAATTTTTACTATATTTTATTTTTTAAAACCTTAAAGCCTAGACGGATCAGCTGTCGGGTCGGGTCGAACCGCCCAACGTTACAGTGAAAATTCTCGAGACTAAAGTGGTTTTATAGTGTATTGTGAGAATTTTTGTGTCAAAGTTTTGAATATAAGGATACCAAAATAATTTTATATTATGATAGTATTACAAATGTCCTAAATGACTATGAAGAGAAATTCATGAAAAATTATTCCTAAATAATTTTAAAAAATAAAATACCGATGTCTACTTTTCATCAATAATACATGGCCCAAAAATAAAAATTTAAAAATTATTAAGCTTATAACATTTTCAAATATTAATACTACTAGTGTGCCACATCATCACAAAATTTGGACATATCAAATTAAAGACAAAAAAAGAGATATTCTAGTATAAAGATTTTGGTGTATGCCTTCAATTTCCATGAAGCTTGCCATCACTCTAGGAGTCTTGAAGACCACTATTTTAGATATTTAAAGTTCATAGCTTGACTTAATTGAATATTAATAATTTCACTTCAAACAAGCCCATATGAGATATAAACATTTATGCTTGGCTCATCAAATACAAGGGTGTAACAGAAACTCAATATTTTTTTATTTAATTTTTGTTAATCTAATTATTTTAAATATCATGCAATAACTTAAAATAAAATATATATATTATATCTCTAATATAAACCAGTTCTCATGCTATCCATATGATTTAATATATGCACCTATCACAAAAAAAACATATAAAAGATCCACAAAAATTTAAAAACTATGAGCCAATGTAATACAAATACTTCATATAATTATAACTATGTCATACATCAAAATACACAATTTAAAATGGCATATATGATATCTTAATTTAAGAATAAATTATCCATTAATTTAATATTATATTTATATTTTCATTATTAAACTTTTCTACCTAAATTCAAGGGGAAGATTCTTAATCCACTATGCTTTTCTTTTAGTTTGTCTACAAACTCATAGGTGTATGCACATGAGTTACTATATAATCTTTAATAATTAAAATATATAAAATTCTTTAAGATTATATAACCCAAAGCATTCTCTCTACTTTCTCTACTACAAAAACATCAACTATATGATTCCTCCATCGTGTTGTATAATTGGCATCTCCATAAATCATTATTATTAATTCTTCACTTATTGTATTATATGGCCTCTCCATCAAACAGTATGATTCCTTCAACTCCCTATATATGGTTATCAGAAGCCCGTCTTACTCTTTGACCTTTATCTAATCATATTGTGTGAGAATCCCATGGTACAATATTATCACTCCAACAATGATATGACAACATTGTTGGACAAAACAGTACGCTGGCTTCTGGAACCAACTTAACTCTAATTGTATTATATATTCTCTTAATTGTATGATATGTTTATTAACTCCCTAAACAAATTATTGATAATCATATTGTATATTGACTCTAATCATATAATAGACTCACCTCCAAACAAAACCATAAGGCTTAAATTAAACTATATTTTACTATGAAACAACTCCAAACCATCATAATTAATTATCATAGCATTCTTGTACAACAAAATAAAACCTCTAATTCCTTTATAAAAATTAATAAATTCGATAAAAACTATAATTTCAACTTTTTTTGTCGTATTTTCACTCATTGTAGTAGCTTTCTAGTACGTTCTTCCCCTTCTTTATTCTTATAGTAATAGTAAGTCTCCTTTCTGTCTTCCTTACTGCTCTCCTTATGACCAACACAATTCTTTACTTCTCTTTCTCGTTGTCCTCTTGAATTGAAACTTTCTTCTTCCCTCTTCTCTTTATTTTCTCTTTTCTCCTTCTCTCCCTCCATTTTTTTTTCATTAGCTACATCTCTAAACTACCTAAACTTTTAGTAATAACTTATTTTACACAAATCTTGTTAAAGATAATTGGCTTAAATTAAAAAGTATTATTTGCCATTAAAATATTCAGAATATATATATATATATATATATATATATATATATATATATATATATATATATATATATATATATATATGTATGTATTATTCAAAACATTGTAATTAATTATGAAGGTCATAAAACATTATTAGCACACAACAATTAATTCTTCAAAAAGAGTTCTTTTTAATTATATGCTTTAATAAAATTTTATTTTCATTTAAAAATATGACACACTTCTCAAAATAAAATTATTATTATTATTATTTAATTAATAAATATATTTTTTAAAAAATAATTTATTGTTATTTAAATTCTCATAATTACAATTATATTAATCAAATCTAAAGATTTGTAATATATTATATAAAGCAAAATTTTAAGATATTACAATAACAAAATTCTATTTCTGTATGCATTATTTCATGAAAGCATATATATTATCATGCATATCAAGAAATATAAATATTATTAAAATATTAAATGATATACTAATAAAATAATAATCAACCTCTTAGAAAAATCATATTCTATGTAAGAGTTAAAAAATAATAAATAATATGCAAAAATTTCTTAATTATAAAACATTTTATATATTAATTTAATATGGTGCATATATCATAATTACAAGTTTTACTTATTGAATTTAGGATGAAAACATCTTTTTCAAATTTATTTTTTATTTTTTACAAATATAAACATGCATATTTATCACCAAATAATTATATATATATATATATATATATATATATATATATATATATATATATATATACACACACACACACTACTATTTCTTATGAATATTTCACTCAAATTATCATCTTTTTTTTTGCCCTTATTATAGTATTAGCATGCCATATTTTATCTTAATGTATTATATATTTTGTAAAATTTTTAATAGCATACCATACCTTAAATTCATTGTATTATATGTTTTATGTAAAACCACTCTACGACTAATCCTATATTATTGCTGATTCCTTAACTTTTATAACCTAATATACAATATGTGGACCATCTTGTATGACTTGCACAGATCGCGTATATTGTACTCTAATACAAATGAATAATATTTTCCTCTACAACCTTAATGGCAATAAGTTATGTAATTTCTAGATATCATTATAGAGAATATTAAATAAGATGATATATTTGTAAATAATAGAATGTTTAGGTATTTTATAAAAATGTCATGTTGAAACTCATGGGGAATAAGATTTTCAAATTCTCAACAGTCATTGTACGGGTAGGATAAAAAATGATTTTAACTGTCCTCACTTCCCAAGCTTAATTCATTAGTGAGCTTTGAAGAGTTCAGGTCATCATGACCTTGTTGTCTTGGCTTATAAATAAGTCTAGTAGGCCCAATTTAATGAGCTTTTTCATATAAGAAAACTGTGAAGCAAAGTTGTGCCAAAGAGGACAGTTGCAAAGGTTTGAGTCATCGATGATGTAAGTTTTTTAGAATGACTGTAAGAAAGATTGAAAGGCATCAAGGAAAGGGTGTTAACTATCTAGTGGTCTCCCACACAAGCAAGGAATTGATTTAACCTTTGCGTGTTAATTTTAAATCGAAGGTGTCCCCTAAACAAATATATATTTCGTGATGTTTTGACACGAGAAAGTTGATCATGTTTTCGTTGTTGCTTCAAACTTGCTTGGGTTTCCCGTCAAATATATATTCGCACTCACCTGCTGGAAAATGGATCAGGGAGATCGAAATGAATGGAGAAAGTGAAATTATTTTTACTTTCTGCAATCTGTTTATCTCACAGAAGACACAAAATTAATGGATATTACGGGAAAATTTAAGAAACTCTGGAGCAAGTGGGATATACCTATTTTGATAATGGTAAGCCTCACGATACAAATTGTGCTCTTCTTCCTTGGACGTTTGAGAAACGCCTCAGCATCGAGAGCATGGATAAGAATGGCTGTTTGGAGCAACTATCTTCTGGCCAACTGGGTTGCCGACTTCGTTGTCGGCCAGCTATGTAGTAGCATGGACGACAATAGCAACAACACCATCCTCGCATTCTGGGCGCCTTTCCTTCTTCTTCAACTTGGTGGTCCAGCCACAATCACTGCCTATTGCATGGATGACAATGAGCTGTGGGCTCAAGACGTTCTTGCCCTCGCCCACAAGCTCATCATTGTCGTCTATGTTCTGTTTCGATCTCTTCCAAATAACCTCCTGCTCGCTTCCATCCTGCTCATATTCTTTGTCACCATCGTCAAGTATGCAGAGCGGTCTTACTCGCTCTACAGAGCCAGCACTGATGGTTTCCGCAGCTCCGTGGTGATCTCAAGCAAGCAAAGTCAATTAAACCAGATTTCTTCCAACCGTAGGACAATTGTGACACGTGTGTAGGACGAAAATGAAAAAGGTGAATTAAATACTTTAAAAGGATCTTTCAATATGGTACTCAGTTTGCAAGACTTTCTTTGTGGATGTTATTCCACTTGTGCACGTATACAAGGTAATAGGAAACATGTTGAAGGAGATGACTGTCACAGAAGTTTTGGGCCTGACAAGCATGGAACTCAGCTATGCCTATGATGCAATGTACACCAAGGGTGTAGTTAATTACTCATGTACCGGCGTCATTCTCAGAGTGATCTACTCCTTCGGTATCCTTCTCGCTTTCTTGTTGTTCGTTTTCTCCCCAAAGCATGGCTTTGACACCAGTGACGTCACGATCACTTATGTCCTGCTTGGAGCTTCCATATGTCTTGATACCGTGGCTTCTCTCATGTTTCTACTTTCTGACTGGCCAGTGATCTTCCTTCTAGAATTTAAGAAACTGGGCAAGTGGGGTTTGCTTCTTGCCAAGCTCATTTTCAAAATAAGGAGAAGATTGTGGTGTGAAAGAAGATGGAGGCCTTCAGAGATGCCACAACTCAACTTGATCACCAACTGCTCCAGGAATGCAGCAGTACAGCCAAAGGAACCTGTATCACCAGACAATCCAAAGAACAGGAGGAAAAACAAACGGGCACGCAGAATAGAATCCAAGCTTAGACGACCCATTAGAGCGTTTCTGGAGGCAACAGTATTGTTCCCGAGCTGGACCAGTGGATTTTCATCCTAAACTTGGTATTCACAGAAGTCAGCAAAGGCAATCAACTTCTTCTAGAGCTCCTCACTGCACATGCTCAGAAATGCTTACAAATTTCGTGGTGGCAGTTCAACGATATGTCAGGGCTCGTCGCACTCCGGCCACGCGATGCCGCAGTATGGGTTGTCCCTGCATTCCTTAATTTGACCGAAGGCTTGTCAGTCGATCAGTACGTTCTTGTGTGGCACATTGCGACACAGCTATGCTACCACTGGAAGCCCCTAGAGCTGCACCTGTTGCATCATCCTCATGAAACACAACGACAGTCCAAGGGATTAAGGGCACAGAAGAGCACTTGGCACGGGATGTAGGCATGCAAGTGCCTGTTCAACTATATGTTGTATTCGGTGTTGATGCGACCAGAGATATTAGCAACCATTGGAGGAGCGAGCCCGCTGATTTACTGGCATGCTTACTATGACATGGTACAGTTCATCTAACGACATGAAGAGGATTTGACGTCGACAATGAACAGCGATGATGAGGCTGAGCGGAAGGCGTGCAGGCTGATGCGGACTGAACCTTTAGAATGGATACGAAAAAACAAAAAACCCTCCACCAAGAATATAGGATCTTAAACAATGCTTGCAATGGTACAATGGTATATGATACGATCACCCCTATTGTCTGTAGTAGTTAAATTTTGAGCCATAGCACCACAAGTACAGCACCATGTGAATAATGTGTTCATAGATTCCACTTCAGTAAAATCACAAATTCTCCTTCAATTGGTCCACAAAAATTGGTCATCATAGCAATATTGAAGATAATGACACTCCAAAATAAATAGTCTTTCGAAGCATGGTTTTTGTACATTTGCTCTTTGAGAAAGATGAAAGAAAGAAAATATAATTTATTGAAAAAAATAATATATGGATGTTTGTCCATAAAGAATAATATAATCACTTAGAAATTTTTTATGAAAATAAATTAATAATATCAGTGACAAAAAAATCTTATATTTCATGAAAAAAAAATATATATTTTTTACTCTTTATATTCAAGTTGTTGTATTCATTTAAAGCTATCAAAGCATAAATATAAACAAAAATAGTAATAGTTGATCAAATTTTATTCTATAATTTTTTTCTCATTCAATATAAGTGATGTAACAAATTGTTCTATTCTTCCTTTTTTACAATTTTATTTTCTTTTGTTATTTTTCTAAACAATTACTTATGAATTTCATGTTTTTTTGCAAAAAATCAAATACTTTAGATAAAAATTTTTCTTCTCTGTTAGCTCAAATAATTTTTATATTAAAACAATTTTTTATTTTTATAAGACCTTCAAATTCCTTATATTTTTAAAATACCTTTAATTTATGAACAAAAAATGTGATTCCAGATTGCTGAAATTGATTGGAGTTCTCGAGCTTCCCCTCCATGCTATCCTTCCCCTAAACTACTTAGAATGAGTTGCTCTTGCTCTTTTGGTAGCCAGCAGCATCGCCTTCGAGTGTTGCATCTGCCTTTTGCTTAGCACACCAGTCTCGTTAAAAAATAATAGCAACTTATCTCAAGTCGACCCAGATAAAAATAAGCTTTGAAATAACAAAATCATGTAACAAAACAAAAAACATGATGCTCTTGCAATTAAAAATGGAAAATGTACCTATGGCATACCTTTTTTTTTGTTTCACGACAGTTTTAGCCTTGTACTTTTCTCTATCCCCTCTGCCTGCTCGAACGAGAGCTACTCTCTCCTGCTTGTTGAGCTTGCTCTTTATGTGCGCCTAAACACAACACATGATTATCATTTGTTAACCAATGAAGTTTAGTAACTTGCTTTTAAAAATGCCAAACCAACTTGGATGGTTAAAACGTCACTGTATGCACTCAACTCAAAAGTAAAATAAACTTCAATACATCCAAGAGGTTATGATTGTTCTTATTCCTACCATTTCAATGAGATCACTCCTAAAGAATGACTGGTCAGAAACATCAAAGAAAGCAACCATGTTATAAGACATTAAAAGCAAGAACCTATGAACTATATTTGTGTAGCATTGAGCACAGATTTTTTCTTGCTTAAGACAATAAAATTGCTGACACAGCTCAGTAATAATGCTTCCATTAGCTAATTTCTAGATTGAATATAACTATGCGCTTTTGCTGGATGAAATAAAACTCCATTTGGATCTAATTACTTGTGCTAGACATTACTCGCTATTGCTTAATTTTACTTCAAATAATGCATGGTGAAAGTATAAAACATGACTTAATCCCCCTAACAATGAAATTAAGTTCTATCCTGTGAAGAATTATGTGTCCAATAAAACCACGTCATCGGTATTTCATCTTCAAAATATTAAGTCGACTGATACACCTATAGGACTAACTATCTGGCTTCACTTCTCCAAACAAGATCAACATTAACATCATCAGGCCATTAAAAGCCATGAAATATGCATGAATAATACACATTGAGAAGTGAAATCAGAAGGGCCATCAAACCAATAGAAAGCAACAATATTAGAGAATTACCTCAAGTTTAACAGGGTTCAACCTTTTTGCACTTAGCACTCAGAAGATGGAATTTCAGAAGTTGCTGCTTTATAGCCTTCATCCTTTCTTAATAGACCATGTTGAGACAAGGCCTTCGTTGCCTCTTTATTTTCCAAATAAACATTTGAATATGATTTCTCAAGTTAAACTGCTAGTCAAGACATGAAGACCCTACATATAACTTATGCTCATTTATTTGACAACAATGGAGACTACCTTCAATTTAAAAGATTGGTCAAGAACAACTACATGAACAAGGTAATCTTTGTAGAAGCCATGCTATCGATAAATACCAGATAATTGATGAGCTGCTACGAAAATTGAATATAGAAGATAAAAGATGAAGTCCACCTTCAGTTCTTTGATACGTTGGAAGTCTTCATTAGAAACAATACCATTAGCTTCATCAGTTCGAACTTCAGCAGCCTTGATTACAACAAGTCTTTTAAGAGAACGCAGACTTTCATCGACAGCATTCAGACATTCAACAAAATTTCCTCACTTCCTCTTCTTTCTCTTTCACGGATCTTTCCCAACGTCAGCATCTTCATCTTCCCATAAATACGTATGGCTTGCACTTCCATTTCTTCATTCAATTTTTCAGTGTCACAAACATTAGCCAATTCCCCATCATCTGAACCTTCTTCATCACTATCATTCCTTTAGGCATCATCTTCCAAACCATCAATACCGCTAAATTGTCCACTTTAAGGGAAAAATTAATTTTCACTCTCTCAATCATTTTCTATAGAATCCTCATCTTCTTCATATGCAACTCTAGCACAGATATCATTGTAAACTGGTAAGGAATCATTTTCAGCTTCAGAACCATAAGCAGCCATTTCATCCTCAGAACTACTATATAAAGGCTTATCATCGTCTTGTTTAAGTGACTCAACATCGGGCACATCATTGGCAACACTGACTTTTCCAATTGCTTTTGGTCTAGCTTTTGAATCAATGAGATGACCTCGATCTTTCTTGACCAAACATGAAGACCATATCTATAGAAATGAAAAAAGAAAATTGATTTTTTTTCCAAAATATAACAAATTTGTCATTCTTCTTTCATTGCACCATTAACGATATCGTAAAAAAATAGCAAACTCAAAAACATACCTCTCTTAATAATGTGACAAAGGAGCGCACAACAATTGAAATAGCTTTCTTATGTGACTTTTTGTACAAGACCAAGTCTTGAACAAGGTCTTCATTCATCAACCAAGTCACAATGAAAAAACAAAAAATCATGAAAGATGATGGTAACTGCTCCGTTCATTCTGTAACAAAAAATAATAAAGGAATCCAAATATTCTTATGTTGTTATGAAGAGCAAAAATGAGAGAGCAACAACTTAGTTTAGGCTGTCTGTAAACACAAATAAATCTTGCTTCCAGGGTTTTGATAACCTAGAAGCTTTTTTTAAGTGCCAATTAGAAATTATATATCAGAATTGCAAACTGAAAAATAGTTCATAAATTACCACTGATATGCAAATATGAAGGGAAATCATAATGTAAAGATACAAGGATTCATGATGTCATAGAAGTGCTTGAGTAAATATATAAGGTGCAAATTCCATAATGCATTAGTTCCAACGATCTATCTATCATGCATCTGAACCATGTTACTATTCCTTTACTTTGAATGCTTGTTTAAGATATGCAGACACTTAAATCACATATATTTCCATCTTTTCAAAGGTGTAATTCATGAAAAGTTGTAGTATTTATTACTATATCGTCATGTGCACTAACAAGTCTTTTACATATGCTGTTACTTCTCAAAAAGTGCATTTGGCAATATCCAAGCCATTTTAATTAAATATGTTTGCATATTTAGGTATAATTGAAAGGCAATTGCATCAAATGCAAGAGCATTAGTATGATAGCCTAAATTATTTAATTATAAAATACATTTGCATTTGTGTATTTAATGTTGAATGTAAACTGTACAGATCCAACACTAGGAAATCAATATATTTTGATGCATCTCAAAAAAATGTCATGTGGCTAATAGCTAGATTTGAAACATGGGCAAACCATTGAAAAAATCTTGAAATAAGATATCTGCCAGTACATTATTTCTATTTTTTGAAGTATTTTAAATTTTTTATAAATTTTCAAAAAGAAAATTAAAAAAATATTTTATATAATCCTCCTTATTATTATAAAAAGAATAAGCTTACCCTCCCCAATGCTTTTTAGCTATGCTCTGCGCATGAGGAGGTTTCATAAAAAAAAAAAAAAAGAGCATGGAAGAAAAGAAAAAGATAATTTTATTGCTTGGGTCTGGAGGGCTGCAATATGCAAAGCTTCACCTAAGAAAGTCACAGTAGAAACTACTTCAATCTGGGAAAAGAGTTTCATAAAAGAGCTCATATCTTGAATTGCATAAAAAGGACTGTTAAAAGTATACTTTTGACTGAGATTTTGCTCCCTTGGAATGCTGTTAAATTTTCTATTGAGCTGCTCGAGCGATGGTTTTGAAGTAACCAAATACTGGGATGAATTTTGTAGTGTTGTTAAGAAAGTCGATGTCACATACCATACAATAGGCTTAATCGCCCAATATGACAAGAAAAAATATAGGATACGATATGAGAGAATCACCTTTACAATCGTTGGCACTTGAATAATGGGCAATGTTACAGTGCTATATGATAAGATAAACCCTGTTGTCATTAGTAGCTAAATTATGAGCCACGGTACGACAAGGACACTATCATCATAAGTAGAAGATACTAGGCAATGTAGGTGATGGTTCCATAAAGCAAAAGAAGGATTTAAAAACATTTTGTAACTATGTTTGTGAATACTTGTTGTATAAAAAATATATAGTTTAGAAAAATAATAAAAAAAGCTTAAAATAATGTTAAAGAATTTCAAAAATCTTATGAATAAAATATAAATAATTACTAACAGCATGTAATGAAAATTATAAAAAAAAAGAAGAAAAGATAAAAAAATGAAAAGTCAATAAAAGTGACATAAAAGAGTCATTATATGAACAAAATAAAACTGCAATATAAGTTAGTTAAATTGTTAAATTATTTTAAAAAATTATTTTGGATTGTGATGTACTGTGATATGAGCATACTACATAACATATATTTATCTATACATATGTTCTGATTTAAATGACAGCATACTATAATTATATACACACACATATGGCAATTAAAAAATAAAATAAAAAATAGAAATATATGATAGAAAAAGAAATTAAAAAAAGAGAGAATAATTGACTAAATAAATCTAGAACACGAAAATGATGAAATAAGAATGTGATGATTTCTCTATGACCCCATCTCACGATTGTTCGATATGAGGGAATCACCTTTTGTATTGTTGGTACCCAAATTATGAGATACGAAAAAACAAAAAACCCTCCACCAAGAATATAGGATCTTAAACAATGCTTGCAATGGTACAATGGTATATGATACGATCACCCCTATTGTCTGTAGTAGTTAAATTTTCAGCCATAGCACCACAAGTACAGCACCATGTGAATAATTTGTCCATAGATTCCACTTCGGTAAAATCACAAATTCCCCTTCAATTGGTCTACAAAAATTTGTCCTCATAGCAATATTGAAGATAATGACACTCCAAAATAAATAGTCTTTCAAAGCAAGGTTTTTGTACATTTGCTCTTTGAGAAAGATGAAAGAAAGAAAATATAATTTATTGAAAAAAATAATATATGGATGTTTGTTCATAAAGAATAATATAATCACTTAGAAATGTTTTATGAAAATAAATTAATAATATCAGTGAAAAAAAAATCTTATATTTCAAAAAAAAAAAAATATATTTTTTACTCTTTATATTCAAGTTGTTGTATTCATTTAAAGCTATCAAAGCATAAATACAAAAAAAAGTAGTAATAGTTGTTCAAATTTTATTTTATAATTTTTTTCTCATTCAATATAAGTGATGTAACAAATTGTTCTATTCTTCCTTTTTTACAATTTTATTTTCTTTTGTTATTTTTCTAAACAATTACTTATGAATTTCATGTTTTTTTGCAAAAAATCAAATACTTTAGATAAAAAAATTTTCTTCTCTGTTAGCTCAAATAATTTTTATATTAAAACAATTTTTTATTTTTATAAGACCTTCAAATTCCTTATATTTTTAAAATACCTTTAATTTATGAACAAAAAATGTGATTCCAGATTGCTGAAATTGATTGGCGTTCCCGAGCTTCCCCTCCATGCTATCCTTCCCCTAAACTACTTCCCACCTTGCCTTTGCCCCTTTTTTCTCTTGTAGAGAATGAGTTGCTCTTGCTCTTTTGGTAGCCAGCAGCATCGCCTCCGAGTGTTGCATCTGCCTTTTGCTTAGCACACCAGTCTCGTTAAAAAATAATAGCAACTTATCTCAAGTCGACCCAGATAAAAATAAGCTTTGAAATAACAAAATCATGTAACAAAACAAAAACATGATGCTCTTGCAATTAAAAATGGCAAATGTACCTATGGCATACCTTTTTTTTTTGTTTCACGACAGTTTTAGCCTTGTACTTTTCCCTATCCCCTCTGCCTGCTCGAACGAGAGCTACTCTCTCCTGCTTGTTGAGCTTGCTCTTGATGTGCGCCTAAACACAACACATGATTATCATTTGTTAACCAATGAAGTTTAGTAACTTGCTTTTAAAAATGCCAAACCAACTTGGATGGGTAAAACGTCATTGTATACACTCAACTCAAAAGTAAAATAAACTTGAATACATCCAAGAGGTTATGATTGTTCTTATTCCTGTCATTTCAATGAGATCACTCCCAAAGAATGGCTGGTGAGAAACATCAAAGAAAGCAACCATGTTATAAGACATTAAAAGCAAGAACCTATGAACTATATTTGTGTAGCATTGAGCATAGATTTCTTTGTGCTTAAGACAATAAAATTGCTGACACAGCTCAGTAATAATGCTTCCATTAGCTAATTTCTAGATTGAATAAAATTATGCGCTTTTGCTGGATGAAATAAAACTCCATTTGGATCTAATTACTTGTGCTAGATATTACTCATTATTGAATAATTTTACTTCAAATAATGCATGGTGAAAGTATAAAACATGACTTAATCCCCCTAACAAAGAAATTAAGTTATATCCTGTGAAGAATTATGTGTCCAATAAAATCACGTCATCGGTATTTCATCTTCAAAATACTAAGTCGACTGATACACCTGTAGGACTAACTATCTGGCTTCACTTCTCCAAACAAGATCAACATTAACATCATCAGGCCATTAAAAGCCATGAAATATGCATGAATAATACACGTTGAGAAGTGAAATCAGAAGGGCCACCAAACCAATAGAAAGAAACAATGTTAGAGAATTACCTCAAGTTTAACAGGGTTCAACCTTCTTACACTTAGCAGCTCAGAAGATGGAATTTTAGAAGTTGCTGCTTTATAGCCTTCATCCTTTCTTAATAGACCATGTTGAGACAAGGCCTTCATTGCCTCTTTATTTTCCTAATAAACATTTGAATATGATTTCTCAAGTTAAACTTCTAGTCAAGACATGAAGACCCTACATATAACTTATGCTCATTTATTTGACAACAATGGAGACTACCTTCAATTTAAAAGCTTGGTCAAGAACAACTACATGAACAAGGTAATCTTTGCAGAAGCCAAGCTATCAATATATACCAGATAATTGATGAGCTGCTAGGAAAATTGAATATAGAACATAAAAGATGAAGTCCACCTTCAGTTCTTTGATATGTTGGAAGTCTTCATTAGAAACAATATCATTAGCTTCATCAGTTTGAACTTCAGCAGCCTTGATTACAACAAGTCTTTTAAGAGAACGCAGACTTTCATCGACAGCATTCAGACATTCAACAAAATTGCCTAGCTTTCTCTTCTTTCTGTTTCACGGATCTTTCCCATCGTCAGCATCTTCATCTTGCCCATAAATACGTATGGCTTGCACTTCTATTTCTTCATTCAATTTTTTTAGTGTCACAAACATTACCCAATTCCCCATCATCTGAACCTTCTTCATCACTATCATTCCTACAGGCATCTTCTTCCAAACCATCAATACCACTAGATTGTCCACTTTTAGGGAAAAATTAATTGTCACTCTCTCAATCATTTTCTATAGAATCCTCATCTTCTTCATATGCAACTCTAGCACAGATATCATTGTCAACTGGTAAGGAATCATTTTCAGCTTCAGAACCATAAGCAACCATTTCATCTGCAGAACTACTATATAAAGGCTTATCATTGTCTTGTTTAAGTAACTCAACACCGGGCACGTCATTGGCAACACTGACTTCTCCAATTGCTTTTGGTCTAGCTTTTGAATCAATGGGACGACCTCGATCTTTCTTGACCAAACATGAAGACCATATCTATAGAAATGAAAAAAGAAAATTGATTTTTTTCCAAAATATAACAAATTTGTCATTCTTCTTTCATTGCACCATTAAGGATATCATTAAAAAATAGCAAAGTCAAAAACATACCTCTCTTAATAATGTGACAAAGGAGTGCACAACAATTAAAACAGCTTTCTCATGTGACTTTTTGTACAAGACCAAGTCTTGAACAAGGTCTTCATTCATCAACTAAGTCACAATGAAAAAAAAATCATGAAAGATGATGGTAACTACTCCTTTCATGCTGTAGTAAAAAATAATAAAGGAATCCAAATATTCTTATGTTGCTATGAAGAGCAAGAATGAGAGAGCAACAGCTTAGTTTAGGCTGTCTGTAACATAAATAAATCTTGCTTCCAAGGTTTTGATAACCTAGAAGCTTTTTGTAAGTGCCAATTAGAAATTATATATCAGAATTACAAACTGAAAAATAGTTCATAAATTACCACTGATATGCAAATAGTAAGGGAAATCATAATGTAAAGATACAAGGATTCATGATGTCATAGAAGTGCTTGAGTAAATATATAAGGTGCAAATTCCATAATGCATTAGTTCCAACGATCTATATATCATGCATCTGAACCATGTTACTATTCCTTTACTTTGAATGCTTGTTTAAGATATGCAGACACTTAAATCACATATATTTCCATCTTTTCAAAGGGGTAATTCATGAAAAGTTGTAGTATTTATTACTATATAGTCATGTGCACTAACTAGTCTTTTACATATGCTGTTACTTCTCGAAAAGTGCATTTGGCAATATCCAAGCCATTTTAATTAAATATGTTTGCATATTTAGGTATAATTGAAAGGCAATAACATCAAATGCAAGAGCATTAGTATGATAGCCTAAATTATTTAATTGTAAAATACATTTGCATTTGTGTATTTAATGTTGAATGTAAACTGTACAGATCCAACACTATGAAATCAATATATTTTGATGCATCTCAAAAAAATATCATGTGGCTAATAGCTAGATTTGAAACATGGGCAAACCATTGAAAAAATCTTGAAATGAGATATCTGCCAGTACATTATTTCTATTTTTTGAAGTCTTTTAAATTTTTTATAAATTTTCAAAAAAAAAATTAAAACAATATTTTATATAATCCTCTTTTTTATTATAAAAAGAATAAGCTTACCCTCCCCAATGCTTTTTAGCTATGCTCTACGCATGAGGAGGTTTCAGAAAAAAAAAAAAGAAGAGCATGGAAGAAAAGAAAAAGATAATAGCTTGTGCTTGGGTCTGGAGGGCTGCAATAAGCAAAGCTTCACCTAAGAAAGTCACAGTAGAAACTACTTCAATCTGGGAAAAGAGTTTCATAAAAGAGCTCATATCTTGAATTGCATAAAAAGGATGTTAAAAGTATACTTTTGACTGAGATTTTGCTCCCTTGGAATGCTGTTAAATTTTCTATTGAGCTGCTCGAGCGATGGTTTTGAAGTAACCAAATACTGGGATGAATTTGGTAGTGTTGTTAAGAAAGTCGATGTCACATACCATACAATAGGCTTAATCGCCCAATATGACAAGCAAAAATATAGGATACGATATGAGAGAATCACCTTTACAATCGTTGGCACTTGAATAATGGGCAATGTTACAGTGCTATATGATAAGATAAACCCTGTTGTCATTAGTAGCTAAATTATGTGCCACGGTACGACAAGGACACTATCATCATAAGTAGAAGATACTAGGCAATGTAGGTGATGGTTCCATAAAGCAAAAGAAGGATTTAAAAACATTTTGTAACTATGTTTGTGAATACTTGTTGTATAAAAAATATATAGTTTAGAAAAATAATAAAAAAAGCTTAAAATAATGTTAAAGAATTTCAAAAATCTTATGAATAAAATATAAATAATTACTAAAAGCATGTAATGAAAATTATAAAAAAAAAGAAGAAAAGATAAAAAAATGAAAAGTCAGTAAAAGTGACATAAAAGAGTCATTATATGAACAAACTAAAACTACAATATAAGTTAGTTAAATTATTTTAAAAAATTATTTTGGATTGTGATTTACTGTGATATGAACATACTACATAACATATATTTATCTATACATATGTTCTGATTTATATGACAGCATACTATAATTATATACACACACATATGGCAATTAAAAAATAAAATAAAAAATAGAAATATATGATGGAAAAAGAAATTAAAAAAAGAGAGAATGGTTGACTAAATAAATCTAGAACACGAAAATGATGAAATAAGAATGTGATGATTTCTCTATGACCCCATCTCACGATTGTTCGATGTGAGGGAATCACCTTTTGTATTGTTGGTACCGAAATTATTAGATACGAAAAAACAAAAAACCCTCCACCAAGAATATAGGATCTTAAACAATGCTTGCAATGGTACAATGGTATATGATACGATCACCCCTATTGTCTGTAGTAGTTAAATTATGAGCCATAGCACCACAAGTACAGCACCATGTGACTACCAAATACTAGACAATGTGAGCGATGGCTCCATGATAAATAATCTGATATGGAATCCTGAGTGAGGATAGTGATCACATGAAAAAATTAAAAAACTCTTTAAAAAATAAGTAAAAAAAATTTAAAAATAAAATAAAACAAATGCAAATATGAGAACAAGAAAAAAATAATATTTGATATTAATATTATATGACAATTATGTGTATTATCAGCATATAAACAATGATTCAGCATTTTATATCTTTTATTGATAGCATATATTATTCTTAATTATTACTCCATCTTAATTTAACCACACATCCATATTATTTTATCTTCTTGCAATTAGTAGTTTACAAATTAAGTATATTATACTTATTTACTTATATTATAAGCCAAGATACATGCATATACAAAGCTAAGGGTTCTTAAAATATAACTTAAGATTTTTAATTAAATAGCATATTATTTTTTAAACTTTGTGAAAAACCTTAATTGTTAAGACAATTGTTATTCTTAGTTGACAAAAAATACATTTATATACTTTTCAACTTATCTTTCATTTGATAGCTTGAGCACATTTGTTGCTTTCTATGCTATTATTTTATCTTAAAATATTATACTAGATATTTGATGCTTTTCATCACCCCAACTCAATTTTGGAATTATATCCTTTAGATTTGTCACATGCTCTCTTTATTGTATGGTATTCTTTTATTGTTGGTATATTTTAATATTAAGCCAAACGAGGAGTGACAATTAGACCATCAAAAGTGCTAATACAATAAATGTGAACTTTAGGAGTGCATGGACACTTTTGGCTTACCAACAGCTATTTTCCTCCTGCACCAAATTGGATGCTGGCAGAAAGGCATACAGTGTTGTCGCTTTCAAGGGGAGCCACTTGCAAGCAAGCACCATCTGTGAAAAGACTAAGCTGGACACAAAAACACATCACAAAGGAAACCAAGCAAGGACAAAAGCATCCATTAAAACAACACAAAAATACTCGACAATAGTTAAAAACAATTGACAAATAAAATTGCTTCAAAGCATAACAAGTTCAACAGAAACCCAATCAGATGAATAGAACACATACCAATGGCATCCTCAAGCACATCTCACGTACCACTTTTAACCCAATAGCAATTGCCTAATAGAACACAAGCAGCAGATTGAAATCAGTACACCACTCAGTAATGACAAAATATTCAATATCTAAAAAGAGTATAAAATACCTCAGAACGAGAACAATCATGCACAAATTGATTCATTATTTACTCGAATTGCAAATTGATAGGAAATTAAATTTAGTCCATTCATAACTAAACATAGCTCCACCAGCAAATACAATTAATGGGAATCCAAAACAAAACCTATCATTCTTAGTATTATTATCTACTATGAATAACTCACTGCATTCATATCAAAACAAAAGTCACTTCAGGAAGGGAAATGAAATGTAATAAGCTGCCATGTACTCAAGGAAATAACAATGGCAAGAAACTGAGATTAAAATTTTTCTTCAATCAAAACTCTTAAAAATTGGTGCAGTGGGAAAAATGCACACCCCTATCCAACATATTTGATGACATTCTATACCAGGCGCAAGATTTTATCCACTTTACAATTCAATCTCTGAGCATCCAAAAGAAGAATCAAAACGAATATGCAAAGAAGTATGATTCTAATCTTAGAAAGCAATTAATTTGGCAATTGCCTTTTGTGATCATAGGCTTCAAACAAAATTTCAAAAATTTTCAATAAAGATTTTTAAAATTAAAAAGATCATTGAAGGAAGCGCTAGCTACTTCTCAACAGATCAAGACCTTGAAATTAGACCATTTTGTTAAAAAAATACAAATTCAACAATAGGAATATTTAACGTTTTTTACTTGAAAGGCAGATATATTATGCTCCATGTGGAATTAACCTCGCTGGACCAAAACAAGGACCCATTTTAAAGCTTTTCATATTTTCGTTAGCATGTTAACAGACGATAAAAACTGCAACAAAATTTAAAAATACTAGATAATATTGTACAATTACAAATTTTTAAACTAAGTAGTTTTTAACAATACAGATGAACCATGAATCTAATTCAATGTTCCTCATTCAATCTTCAGTTATATATATAATAATGGCCCCCAACACACCCATGCAAATAATCTGGAGCCTAAAAAAGAAGTTTAAAATTAAGCAAAAAAATGATAAGGCAAGAATGAAAAAGGGAAAATATAAGAGAACCAAAAAAACTGCCATCAAACTATAGGTATCACCATTCAACCAAGTGAGGCGAAGCAGACATCGTTAACAATTGGGAGAAAACACCATTATAGAAGCAATCACGGCCAAGAAGTATAAATCTGATTATCTAATAGGTGCTTACATACTAAAGACATAAAATAACTACATGGAGATCAACAAAAAAGCTAACCACCTAAAATCGTTCATTGCATGCATGAAGATGAGAGAAGGGCATCTCAGTAAAGCCCTGTGGAGTTAGACAAAGTATGAATTATGGCTTGGAACAAGAATTTTCAAAAAAAGAAGTAGGACTTCAATTCAAGGTTTATTAACCAGTGCATCTTTAAGATGAATAAGAGGAGGGTATGAGTGTGCTACTTCATTTTTTAATGATTGACGTTACTGTCTTTTCATACTGCAAACAACACGTTGCAATTTTGCCATTTTCTTTTTCTTGCTCGAAGTAGTGCCCTTGTGTTGTGCCCAAATATGTACAAAGATATCACTATTAGAAAAATATTTAGGAATTCCAGCAGCTAACCCAATTCTATAGCAATGATCTTACAAAACATGTGTTAATCAATGAATGTGCTCCATAAGTCAAGTTTTCCTTACAATACAATTACCATAACCAGCAATTTTGTAATCACATAGACTGTAGGTAAAAGAAAACAAAATCTTACAAAAACTTGAGAGACTATCGAGACCTTTTAGGGGAAATAGCATGTCCTTTTCAATTTAACAGCATAAACTTTATTTAAAGAAATGTAAACTCATGCTCAAAGTTCAGCAGAACAGAGTGAGCAACATGAAAATCTACAGATGGAATTTATGCAAAAGAGCTAAAATTGAGAAGATACATATCGAAGTTCTTATGACCAATTTCTTTGAAATATTTTTGGTAAGCTTATATCATCCAACAAAATTATAGAGGCCATCTGTGAATATTTTTTTACTTAAGGTATAATGATGACATTTGAAAATTCTCGAATTTATGCATATCAACTTCTCCACCTCCAAGTGACTAGGTTATTCTTTACGATGAATGAGCATTGTCTCAAAAAACTGCTCTTCTGAATACACAAGGGAAAAAATATCAGCATAATATAGCAAATCAGCAAGTAAGAAAACCGTTTCCAATATAGCTTTCCTTTCAAACATGCAAAAAATAGATTGAAGTACTTATACTAACTCAAGCATGTCTTAACCAAAGCACAAACTTGGAGTCAATGACAAGGCACAAAAAACTAATTGAATGTCCTCAAGTCAAATTGAACAATATTAAAGAAATTTACCTAATTTACCTAACTACAAAGACCTGATTAGAATAACACTTTAGTTTTTAATTATTTAGATTTTTTGGAACATTAATAAAGAGCTTTTATTAGTCAAACGAAAGAATAACTTGCTGGAATGACCGTCCTTGTAGATGGAAATCGAATAAAACTTAAAAACTAAAAACTCGGTTGAAACTTCTGAAACTAAAACAAAAAGGCTTTTACTTTATTGAATCAAGACTTGCACAATAGTTTCAATATAAACTATTCAATCTTAAATCCAAGACATTATGCAAATATTTTGAAAGCTCCATCATCATCTCAAAGTTAAAGTGCAATATATGTCAATCATTGTTTGCTGACCATTAACACCACAACATATCATGGACTTTAACACCACCTAGATTATCATATGGAATAACTATGACATCACATCATGCTTATTGCATCTTCATCACTCCACATAAGGAAGCAAAAAAAATTAAATTGTAGACACCAACTACATGCCGTATAAATAGCTTCCCTACTAAGAACGATTTGTGGATTTTTGATATATTCATCATCCTCATCACTTAAGGCTTCACCATCATCATCATCATCATCACCATCAACACACTAATAACCAAGAAGGAAACATAGAGCTGATAACATGACCATGTGTTCAGCAAAAAGAAACAATAAAAAAGGCATAATAAGATAACTAATGGGACTTAACCAATTGCAGAGATAAGGAAAATATCAACCTTCAAGAACTGTGAAAGCATGCTTTGCAAATAGCATTAGCAGTTCGATCATCAAACCATAATTTTCAAACAAGAAATCATACATCAGTTATTATAATCAACAAAATTAAGAAAAATCAGCAAAAATAGAGTATATATGACATCACGCATCTGTAGCAATGAGAAAAGAATATTTTGAAGCTTCTTATTTTTTGCTTCATTTCTATGTTTTTTGTTCATGTGTCAAATATTGTGCACAACATAAGAAAATGCAAGTTTACTAAGGTTTCGATCACCAACGATCTGAAGGTCCATATATAATTCAATACTCAAGTAAGAATTGAAATAGAAATGGGTAGTACAATTTTGGATATGTCTATAAACGATTATATAACGAATGTTTGTTATGGGATTAAAGAGCTTAATGAAGAACATAAAATGATTGTAACATTTTCTTATTGTTACTTCAAGGAACAAAAAATATTTTCTTAATTCTTCAAGGGAATCATCATGAACTCAAATTAATTATTATTATGATATTTCTCTCACATGCTCAAAAAAGCATTAGAAAAGGAAAAAAAAGAAGCTAGCATTGTACATATTGAAATTATGAAAAACATGTATAGCAAAGCAATGATGAGTGTATAAGAAGGCTTTATATTGATAAGGCATTAGAAAAGAATAAAAATAAATTAAAATTGCATATATTAAAAAATAATTCTACACGCCTAAGGAGAACATATTCAAAATTTCTTAATTACAATCGAATTTCAATATGGCTTTGCTTTGAGTCCTTGGATGTGTTTGTAAACTTAATTTCAAAAATGTTTTCTACCTGTGCACCAAAAGCATCAAAAACATTTTGAAAATTTCTCACAACTCCCATTTTTGCACATAAAAAGATAATGCTTCATAAGTACTTTTGCACTCTTCCTTTCATAAAACTTTCTAACAACAGAAGCAGTAAAATACAGCTTTATTGATGCAATTGTAAAATTCAAGATAAACCATTATTATGCATTTTGCTAATAATTTTATACCAATTGATAAGACTAAGCAAAGGGACAAATCAAAACTAAGTCTAAGCAAATAGATAAAAAAAACTGAGTCTATGAACAATGACTCTGAAATTTAAATTGTATCGCATTTCTAGTTCTTATAATAAATATAAGGAATTTATATTTAGATAAGTAATTCCAAAAACATATTGATTGTAATAGTTATCATAAAAAAAGGAACAATACAAAAATTTACTTATTTTGAGCCTATACTTCAAAATGATAGAAAAATTAAAAAAAATGTCACTAATAAGATCCAAGCACCTAACAAATAAGACAAATAAAACATACTTCTGAGTGTTGTGTCATGAAAATATCACACTCAAGAATAAAGGCAAATTTATAAGATTGAATGGTATCAAATGTCAATGTATGAGTACAAACACACAAATAGAATAATTGCTATAGAGATAAAGCTTTTGAGTTTGAAGAGTAACTTACTGTAACGGAGAAAGTTGACATTTTACCAAGTGAAGACAAGCCTAAAGAAAATCAATCTAGATGGTTTGGTTATATTAAGAAGTTTACTTTGTGATTCTATAAGAGAAGTACATTACTGAATCTTTCCTATAAAAAAGGAAAAAAATATAGACCAAAAAAGGACTATTGATTATTGGAAATGGCTTTAACAACTTTGGATCCAGAAGAAAGTTAGTTAATGAAAAGAAACAATAGCATCTTGGAATCAATGTATCTCACCTCACTTTGATTTGATAAAGGACTGTTCTTGTAATTATAATAACAGAATATGAATTCGGTGTTGGCAGCCTAAACCTTTTTTATATAGGAATCTAGCAAAAGAAATATACAGCCTCACAAGAAATAGTTAAGATTCTATATTTAAGAAATCATGGGAAAAAAGTGCCTATTTTGTTCTTTGCAGAGGGAAATCCAATTTTTACCTTGATCAACAATTAGAAAGGCCTAATCAAGTCTAACAACTAAAGAATTATGATCTTCTCTTAAAGCTTAATGAAGTGGAGATTTCCCATTTTCTCTAATGCCCAGTTCAAAATATAACTTTAATCTGTACAAACAAAAGATATTTCCAACCATTAAAATGCTGAACAGAAATATGTTGAATAACAGTGGCCCTCCAAATTAAAGTGTACCGAACACTATAGCAGATTCAACCAAAAAATAAAATAAAATAACGAACCTTCCCATTGATAAGGAAGATGAAGGCTTGTGCTAGATTGGAACGAAGGGAAGACGGGAGAGTCCGAACTTCGAATTGAAGGAGATGAGAGACTAACAAGGAAATTCAGCATGCATCGGGGATAGTATGGGGTCGTGTGCACCAGGAACATCGTGAGGTCACCGAGATCCTTCGAGACCACCGGGTCCGACGACGAACTGAGCACGGATTGCTGAAGGAGGAGATGTAGGGACGATTCAAAGTGGCCGAAGATAAGGAGAAGCTCTGCCTCGTATCCTTCTGGGTCCAGCTTCATCCTGGATTGAAGCAGAGGAAGGCACAGCCTATCGGCTGCCTTTCCAAATGCAGAGAAGGAATCCAGTAAGAGGAGGTTTGCCACCGTCACCATTTCTACAGATCAATTAAAAAAACCCTATTCAAAGGGAAGCTTAGAAGGACCAAGCTAAGGAACTTATGCAGTTTCAGGATGGAAAATGTTTAAATACAAAAGATAATTACTATATATTAATAATTTACTAAACAAAAGAAGAGAGTATTGTTTTTAATTTGATCGGCGACACTAGGATTGCTCTATGCATTAGTACGGGATTAAAAGTTTTTAAAATATTTTAATAAAAATATATTTAATTAAAATATTGTGAAAAAAACTATTACTAAATTTTGAAAACAATAATATTTTTTGTTATATTATTATTAAATTATAATCCATCAATAAGCACACCTTTGTTGATAATATTTATTACAATTTTAAGATGCATAAATGTGCATCACAAATTTTTTTTATCAATCTATAATATAATTATATGATAAATAATAGAGATGTAAAGTTTGAGAACCTTTTTTGATAATACCAACAGCTTGAGGTTGGACAATCAAGACTTAATTGCCATTGCTTACAATGCTATCGTTTAAGGAAATAAAGCACATGATTCATCCATCTCTTACCCATGTCTTCCAGTAATGTTGGAACCTAAGGAGGTAAGTGTAAAGTTTAACTATCCTTTTGACAATTTCTTGTGTTGCCGCATGCAACACAGCCTCCAAGGAAATAAAAGAAGAAAGATAATATTTGGTCATTCTTTGTTGATGCACAAACTCAAATAGGAAGTGACACTTATGGTTTAATTGAAAGAAATAAATTTGTATGCTTGAAGAACAAACATTTTTCTAAACAGGAATAGAATTTTAGTTTATTCCCCTAGTTTTTCTCGTCCTCCTTTGTGATCCTCGACTTAGGAGACCCCAAGTTATTACTTAATTTTTTTATAATATCAGTAAGTAAAAATCATTACTTAGTTTTTGTTGATTCCCTTGAATCTAAATTTGACATTAACATCTTTTAACATCATTTGTAAGAAACTAGATAAGTAAGTTAAAATGGAGGCTAAGAATCGATGATATTGTTATTTGAAAGAGAATCTCTCAACACTTTTGGTTAAGAAGCAAGCAAAGTTCCTTACATTTCCACCTCATTAGTTTGCAATCTTTCTACTTCATCCACCAACAATCATTTCCATTTATTTTAATAACAAATAAAATATTTTATCAAATTTATTTCTTCTTATACTTTAAAGGGGCATCTAAGGTAATTTAGTAACTCTAGTAAGGGAGACAACACCAAATCCCTCTCTTCTAATCGAGAGCCCCTTTAGGCTCTTAGTATCACTCTTTGACATAATCACTTTGCTTCTATTTTCACAAATCTTATACCTTACAATCCTTCACAACATCATCTTATTGACACCATAACAATGATTTATGAATCAAAGCCTACCACCTCTCCCCTAGTTAAATTTTTTTTACCCTTAACTTAATCTTAAATATAACATACCCTCAAATCTCAAACTATATCAAATAGAAAAATTTTATATTTAAGTGAAAAAGATGGTGACAAACTATTATTAAACTTAATCAAATTAATTTCTTAAAGTATATTAGTTTTATATAAAAATATTAAAATATATTATTTTTATATAAAATTATTAAAATAACAATAAAGTGCTCATAATATATCATAAGTTCAAACTTAGTAAAAGTTATATTATTTGAGTATTTCAATAAATATAACTCTTGGGAGATTAACTCAATGTCATTGACTTTGTAATTTTTAAAGATCTAAAAAATTTCTTATAAATTATTAAAGATACATGTATAAATGTAATTATCAAATGGACATGTAAGATAGTTTTGAAATTTTAAAAATTATGATTTATGTCAAATCTAATTAGCAGTTGATAAATTTATAAATAATAAAGTATAAAATGCATCATGTTAAATTTATAATTTTAGAAGTTTTGGCTTAAATTAAAACTAATTAGTGGATAATATTTTTATAAATATATAAATATTAGATTTTGATGGGGTATATATGTAATTTCTAGATATCATTATAGAAAATATTAAATAAGATGATATATTTGTAAATAATATAATATTTAGGTGTTTCATAAAGATGTCATATCAAAACCCATGGGAATAAGATTTTCAAATTCTCAACAGTCATGGAATGGGCAGGATAAAAAACGATTTTAAGCACCCTCACTTCCCAAGCTTAATTCACTAGTGAGCTTTGAGGAGTTCAGGTCACCATGACCTTGTTGTCTCGACTTATAAATAGGTCTAGTAGGCCCAATAGAGGCTAAGTTCAAGTGAACTTATGTGCTCCAATGAGCTTTTTCATATAAGAAAACTGAGAAGCAGAGTTGTGCCATTAGAGGAGAGTTGCAAAGGTTGAATCATCGATGATGTAAGTCCTATATTTTTCTATTATGTTACTATGTTGAAACTGATAATAATTTCTTATTATGTTACTATGTAAGTTCTATATTTTACAATTCAGAATGAGTTTGAAACTGATAAAGATGAACGACAAATATTAAGCTCCAACAATAGGCAAAGAGAAATATCTCTAAAGAAGAGAGAGAGAGAGAAAGAGAGAGGGAGAGAGAAGAAAAAATCACAAAACATTGAATTGTAGGTAGAGTCATATCTGGTGAGTCTCTCCCCCTAACAAAACTAACAAGTGCTGACTAATACAATAGAATCTAGAGAATGCTCCTAGATCCAAAAGCATCTTCACTTATCCTCACATGAGGACCTTTATAATTAGACATAGAATAATTTATCTATGATTAATTATAGACTTTTACAATAAAGATATTGATTAAAAAATTTAATTAAATTAATTACAAACATTATAATAATTATAATGGACAAAACTTTATGAGTCTTCTAGCGTCTATGTGGCTCTATTAAAGTAAGTAAAATAGAAGATATTATTGAGAGTTACTATACTCCAATGAGGTCAAAAGTGACAAAAAAATTAGTTTGGAGACTTATTATGATTGCTTGCCACTAGTTCAAATAACACCCATTAGCATATCAAGAAATGCCAAAGTTAGTAAGAGAATGACCCAAATGCTAATAGGAAAATAGCCCAAAGGCCGAATGTCTCAAAAAATTAAGTTTGGGTGTCAAGGTCAATGATGGTGGACAACATTTTGGACTAATAATCAAGATATGTCAAAACAAATTTATTTTGTTTCAAAAAAAATCTTTAATTAACCAATTTTAAATATAAATTAAAAAAATATATCTCTTTTAAAACTATGTCCATTATAGGATATGTGAAGATTGTCAGTTTGTTGTTGGGGATAAACTGGGATCCTGGGCGGGAGACAACTGAACTAATCACTGTCGATCTATTGTAGCAGAGATGATCGTTGTGAAAGAAGGACGATGAGCCGGACCTCTCCCGGTCTCCGGCTATCTGATTTCACAAGGAGAGAGGTGCAATGATTTCGTTTGCAAGTTTAACTCCACAAGAAATGCTAACGTGATGAGTTTGGAAAGAAAAGATGGAGGGGTGCCTCTTTTTCATTAATGATAATTTGACACATGCTTCTTGGTCCTTTAGCAATAAGCCAATACTTCATCTTTATTCTGAGCTTGGCATGGGTTGGTTTTTGTTAAGGGTCAGACCAGGAAGATGTGTTCCTCCACAACTAGGCTTTGGTGTGTTAAAATTGGATGTGTCACGTCAAGTAACGGCTTGGTGACATAAAGGTATGTGTTTTAGGTAAAGCTAAGGAAGTTTTAAGAATTCATTTTCATGTAGTATTTATTGTTAGAAAATTTTAAAAAAATGAGAAAAATGAGTATATTGTTATAATAAATTGTTATTATATGCTCAAGTGTGACATTATTGAATGAAAAGCATGATAAAGTAAACATCTCAAGCATTCTTACAAAATCCAAAATTAAAAGAATGACATGAGATGTGTTTCAGCATTAATAGGTATTGGAAAATTTTGAGATTTGTAGCATGATAAATGTGCCAAATCAAGTAATGGTCAAAAAAGTATAAAGTCATGTGTGGGCAAAGTTATAAGTCTCATGAATGTAAGTTATATTTGGGTAGTCAATATTATTAAAAAAAAGTTTTAAAAGGGATATTTGAAACATAAGTTTAAAATTAATTTTTTATGTATTCATCTAAAACATAACATGTATAATATATGTACATACAAAGATTATGTAATACATGTCAAAACTAGTCTTGGTTGTTGGGAAAAATCGAAGCAACATGGTCCTCTCATTCTTTACCTCTTGCAGCAACAAAAAGGCCTGAAGAACATAGAACAACCAATTACAAAGAAATCATTTCAACAGAACCATAGAAAATTCAATCGACAACATAAAGTAACCATGCATTCAAAACATTACAACTAGTGAACTGGATTTAAAAAAAACTAGTGAAATCATATGTGGTTGTAATCGCCGCAAGAAAGATTTACAACCTCTAAATTAAAATTTTGATTAAATCCCTTTAACAATAAATTAAATTTCTTGTGACCGAAATTTGATATTAGGAACTCACAACATGCATGTGAAAAAGAAAGTCAAAAAAGAAAACAAACATGTAATCCTCGTAGCAAGTAAAAAAGGACCTGCTAGTCATTTTGGATAATAATGAACACTTCAATGTCAGTTGAACATTTTTAATATGTTCAAGTTTGATAGAAGAGATGATCATGGATGACGAAAGAGATGCCTTTGTGAGGGCTATTGAGTTAAAAGTACCAACATTTGACACAAAACTGCTCGAGATTATATTCGGAGAGTTGGCCATTAATCCCACGAAGAACATTGGGAAGGTCTGCAATATGAATCTAAGAATGATTAGCAAAAGCGACATGGGTACTAAAACAAATTAAAAAACAACATTATCATAAGCAAAAAAGATGTCAGTATAAACATCGAAAATAAAATAGTCAAGCCCTCTCTTCTCATAAGATTCATCACCCATTTTGCCCACATAAGACCACTTTTAGTTACATCTCCATTTGTTTTGCTATTATTTTGAAGTATAAATCTAAAATAATGAAATCCCTTATTCTTTAATATTTTATGATTATTAATTATGATCATTATTTTATGTTTGACTCCAAAGATATTTTTTATAAGTCTAATTTAGCTTAAACTTCTGTATTAGTATTATTAAAATGAATAATATCGAAAACAAATGTATACACTAAAGCTCTTAATCTTAGGTTTGACAATATAAAGAATTCATAAATAATACAAAAAAGGATACAAATTTAATCTAAAGTCTTCATAAATCTAACTATAATTACAAATTCTTTAGATTGTTCTCTTACAATGCATACACAAATCATTTAGACATACTTAATGACTTAGATATATAAAGCATTAACTTGTTTCTTTACGAGAATCTTTTAATATACTTCTATTAATATTATGTTATGTCTTTTTAAATAAAAAAAATTAAGGGTTCTTTTTTCTTGTCTTAATCTTTTAATACGTACAATCATGGTCAACCTTCCTAATATAAAATTAAAAATCATTATGAGATATATTAGTATTATATTATTATTTATGTTCAATCACTCTATCCCTATGATTTAAAAGCAATACTTTGAAACTTAATTTTTCCATAGTTACATTATTGCACATATCACATTTATTTTTATGAATAAATGTCAACATACCTTTATGTCATTCATCTAATATATTGTCTTTAGAAAAATATTGTACAGTTTTGTAAGCCAAAATATGGTTGTCATTCCTAAAAATTTTCAAACAACAACAAAAGATGTTTTTAATCCAACTACATTTCCAAATTTCAACTTTTTTAATGTTTTATTTACTTTCTTTTTGTGAATACATTGGTTAAGAAATTAAAAATTAATGTTTTCTTTGAAAGATTAAATTTCTCTAATCCAATTAAAAAGACTTCAAAAATTCATGAAAGTTCAGTATCCTCATAATTAACCATAAATTTTTTATCATGATTCTATATAAGATTTTCTCACTAATCAATATATCAAAAACATAGCTCAAAAACTTTATTCTTAAATAAATTCTTTATTTCATTATTAAAATTCTACACTTAATCCTAGAATATTTCTTTGACTTATTTTACATTTTATAATTTTTAGGTGGATGATATTTGGTTAATATTAAGTAGTCAAATCTTCTCCAAGCATGACTATATAATGCTTACAATCTAAATAATCTCTTTTATTTATATAAATAATCTGTGTTGTGAAAGCTCCACTATTACAAGTAATCCCCCTATTGTTTCTTCAACAAAAAATTTAACAATAATAATATCACACACTAAAACAAACTTTATTTTCTCTTTTTATCTTATTTATTAGCTCCTCACACTTATAAACATCATGATAACATTTAAATTATTGCACTACTCTTAAAAACCTATATAATTCTTCTCTTAAAAAATCTTTTCACATAAAATGTTTTCTTCTATTGACTTTCCAAATCAATCTGAAATATTTTCTTTACGCTGGCATCTAATCTTACTCTTTGGAGGCAAACACGCAAACAATATTAATAGCTTACCTTATTATAACAAACTATAAATCTAACATTTTATTCATAAGTTTTTTTTAACGTCTGCTACATCATTGTTTTAATTGTTCTCCAAAATTATAATAACGACATTTCTATTCCTATTCGACTGTTACCTAAGAAAACCTGGAATCTTAAAGTAATAATTTATGTGATTTTCTCACCTAACCACTTAATTTTTTTAACATAATTTTTATCTTCTCATAAATTAGGATATCATACAATTTTATAAAAAGAAAAAGAGTTTTAAGAAAGGCTAAAATACCATTTTGTGAAGTAGATCATAAGCATGGTATCAAACATCTAAAGAAGAATAAACTCATGGTATGCTCGATGAAATAAGAACAAAGTGATATACAATGAAATACAATAGATAAAAAAACATAACAATTTCCAAAAACGCATTAGATTTCTACTATTTAGGGGTGCGCATTCAACCAATTCAATTAGTTAAGCAAATCAATCAGCTCGACCAATCAAATCCAGTTAAGTCAATTTGGAAATCAAACTAAATTGAACAATGAGGCTAAATCAAAAAATTGAATATTGTTTGAAAACAAAACTGAATAAAAAAAGCAAACTTCTTTTTTGGGCTTGATTAGTGGATCAAATTCAAGATTCATAAACTAAATTTTTGCTAGATCAAAACCAAAAACTATAGAACTAAATTGAACAAACTATAACATAGAACTAGAAAACATATATACATAATAATTCAGTTGTTACGAATGATTTAGTTCCTTAAATTGAAAAACTAAACTGAAATCAAAAGAATATTAAATCATAAATCAAAACCACCATGAATTTTTTCAAACTGAATCAAATCGATCTAATATTGTTGATTCAATTCGGTTTCTTGGTTTAAACTAAATAACACACACTCACACTACCATACAAAATGTTATGGTGCTGGAAACATGGTATAAATGTGTTAGCATAATCGCAACGTACAAGAAGAAAGTCCTTCCCTACATCATTAACACCTCTACAAAAAAAGGATCATATTAAACAATGCATATTAGTAATTAAGAAATTATCCCACAAATGAGGAACTAACAATTTACAATTATTAACACATATCTGTAAAATTTAGGAAAACAACAAGGATAAAAAATTATTTCATGTTAACCATACAAGACAATAATAGTATTTCCAATAAGATTTAGTTTCTTCCCCCCACACCGCCTCAACATCCACAAAAAAGGAAGACTAATCCGAGGCCATTTTTGGCAAAAATATTTCAATATGGTAGCTTTTGAAAAACTAGGAATACCATTTTAGTTTTATATGTTTAATGCATAGTGAAAAGCTTGATATTGCATGAAAACCCCTAGGATTCACACCCATGTGTAACATACTAGAGAAGAAAATAATCTATCTTTGAGATAATGGCAATTATTTTATTTTTGTCAACAAAGCAACAACAAAACACTACAAAAAGATGTAATATTTAACTCCATCACAGTGCAAAATAAAAAGAATTGGTTGTAATAATCTGTGTAACTCCTCAACAAAAAATTCCTTTAATAAACACCATATGAAACTCATTAAAAAGACATCATTGGAAGCATTAGGATTAGTTGCATTGCAGGGTTAGGGATCCCTGATAACTATATTAATCAAAACATTTACAGTTAAAGATAAACTCCTTCAATCACGTACTTTCAAACCATTCCAAATAAATAAAAAGCAAACTTGAATTCTTCCCAAATAACAGCCAAAGGATGGCAGCAACGTCGACCATAATAGTATAAATGTTTGAAGAAAACACCAATATTGGTACCCTCCTTTGCACCCTCAAATAAACACAAGTTCTTCAGGTGTGCCAACTTGATGCTTAGAAAGATGCCTAAGAAGAAAAAAATATATAATTGTTGTATCCACAATCCTGTGACCATATCCCAATACGAAAGGATCTCCGAAAGGATCTCGGCAACGGCTTCAACGTCGTAAGGCTTCAAGTTTCAATCCAAGCACCAAAAAATTGGATAACAGAAAAAGCCATTAGAATGGTTTACAGGTAGGATTTGTTCCCACGTCTTCTAAATTCATACCACAATTCATAATGATTGAACAACAAGCTATCATGTGTGTGATTCCCGCTATACTCCAATCCAATCTTCTCAAGTCTCTTCGAGCATTCTTCCTTTATCGTGCTACAAAACTAGATATTATGTAATACAAAGATTCTCCCTTTCTCTGGCTTCAACTTCAGAGCAAGCCTCTCCAATCCTAACCAAACAAGTTGATCAGGAATGTGAAGAAAAACGACACAGGCATAGATCAGATAAAACGAATTGTCCTTCCCAAACCCAGAAAAATCCATATCATTCCCTTTACGGATGAGCGGGCGCTTGTTGAGGAGACCATGAGAACGCAGCTCATACCGGAGAGCTGCGAGGAGGGAGAGTTCATCTCGCTCAAAACAATGGAAATGGCCCGAATCAAGGTACCGAATAAAGGGGAGACCAACACGAAGAGTGCCACAGCCAACCTCCAGTACGAGGTGGGAAGATTTGAGAGCAATTGCAGAGGCAAGGAACTCAAAGACATCACGGCCGCCAGCCCATGGTTCGCCATAGTTGCTATTTGCTCCTCCACAAGCAGTTCAGCCGGGCAAGGGAGAGATGTGTGATCCCCCAAATCGCCATCGTAGTGCGAAATGCCCTTGAAGCTGAGGATAAGAGAACACCATACTCGTCAGATGGATTCGATGGACAGAGAAATGCTAATAAGCTAAGTCAATTAAATAGTACCTTACGAGATCCTCGAGCTGGCTGGCGCTAGTACGGGGATTAATGCCTTTGCGTAGGGAATGCCAGGCTGAGTGAGTATTGGGAGGCTTAGGAAGAGAATTGAGGCGGATCTGAGACCGGAGCCAGCTGAGGTGGTCGGCAGTAGTAGCGATCTGCTCCGACAGACGGTAGCCCACAATGGCTCCCGAGGACGAAGGGCAAGTAGAGGAAGGCGAGAGAGAATGGAGGAGAAGGAAGAGGAGTGCAGCAGAAGCGGAGGTCGGGGAGAAGGGAGACCTTCACGCCACCGCCTTGCGAAGGAGCCATGAAAGAGATCTGGCCCCTAGCAAACACAAGAATGGGAAATTATATTTTAAAGTATTAAATATTTTAAAAATGATTTTAATCTATTTTAGTCCTCTCCAATAAAAAATACATTTTCAAAACTTTTGAAAAATATTATTTTCTTGACTTTTCAACCATTTTTTAATTTAATCTTAAAAAACACAACTCAAAAAAATCTAACAATTTTCATGACATTTTTATTTTTACGTATACAAAATTCCTTTTTAAAAACTTTATTTTTCTAAGGCTCGGTTTTAAATCTTGTCAAAATGCTTGCAATAGAAAAAGGCTATTGAAATGCAGTACTAAAGCTTGATTTTTTGGAAAACTTCTATCAATTTTTTCAAACATATTAGATTATTCTTATTATATATATAATAATATCCTATAGATCCATAATTTAAAAGTGTTTTTAAAGTTTACAAACAAACCCTATTTACATCAACTATTATCTAAGTATCTCGTTATAAGATTCTTGCATCTACTAAGAAATATAATCCTTTAAGTGCTCTATAAGTTACAATCAATGATTTCATATAGTGGTTTGGTGAGGTCTATAGAAAATTTCTCAATATTAAAAATTATGAAAGTATCAAAAGGTTCATAATTTTTAAATAATTTTTACAACAATAATACAAACCTTGTATATGATAATACATATTTTGGATGATAAGATAAACAACTATAGTTTGTGACTAAATCATTTGTGATTGTTGCTATACCAATAATCTATTCAAACCACTAAATATAATTATTAATAAACATTATAAGTTAAGTTACTAAAGAACTAATGAAATCATACTATTTATTATTGACCAAATGTTTTTGTTCAAAAACATGCTAGTAAACAAATGACTAAAAAATAAAGTGATGGAATTTTAAGGGAGTCAAAAAATACATCCAATCCACATCGATGCATAAAATATAATATGAAATATAAACATTGTAATAATTAGATATTTTAAAGCACTATTAGTAGAGTGCAATGCCTTTATTTATCAACTAAATTTAAGTTATGTTAAATGTATTAGCTATTATATTGTATAAGTTCTATACATGACCTGTATCTTATAGATGAATAATTTATATAGGATAGGCAAGACACTATTAAGATTATAAAATTGTTTCATGTAAAATTGTAATATAAAAAATATAACCTTCGCACATACGATCTAATATAGATTAGTAATTAATATTTAATATCATAATATCAATTTTTTGTGAATTCTTATAAATGGATAGATGGTTGATCAATATACATTTGATAATTTTCTTTAAGAGTTCAACTCTATATTACATAGATTTGCTAATGAAAGCTTTAGAGGATGAATGTGTTGAATGTTACAGAGAAAATATAAAACAATCACCTCCTAAATAAATTTATAATGACAAGTTGTGATATTTAATTTTGAAATATGGATTCAAAATTGTGTATGTGAACTTGTAAAACATAACGAAAGGCATGATTTTACATAAAACCCTACCAAAGGATTTCATTCCCAAGTAACACACGAGATATAAAATCAATTTGCTAAACTAAAATTTGCTTGTCTCTTAACTATATGAACCAAAGTCCCCAAAATAGTCTAGTAAGCATGATAAACCATTGGTTAATGAATTAATGTAATATTTATCCTTAATTTAAATAAAAAAACTACTTGAAATTTTTTAGAACTTAATTAGGTTATCAAGGTAACTTATCATAAATATAGGATAAATTATATCCATACTACCTCATTAAAATAAAAAGTGAGGAAAGTGAATGCTAAAAATTCATGATTATTTGAAAGGGATTGTAGCATCCCAAAATTGAAGATATTTAAAAAGTTATTTTGAATATTTTAAATTAATGACTATTTAAAATAACAAAGAATTGCGATCTTAGGATTAATTTAAGATCTCAAAATGGGAGTATTGCTACCTTTTAAAATGTAAACAAATTGATTTTATAGTTATTTATTTGGAATTTTGAATAAATTTTTAAATTTTTTAAAACTTATTTATTTTTTAAAAAATTATAGATCTTTAGAAAAAGGTGCTATATATCCTAAGAAAAGATGTGAATATAAGTTATAAAGTAATACATTATTAAAAATCATATGATACAAATTCCATTGAATTCAAATTTAAATTGAATATTGATTCTATGAGTTTAATAATCACAAAATTTAGTTTATTTTTATGTGATGGTTATTTTAATTGATGAAAACTTATAGTGATTGATGGTGAAGGAAGTGAACAATAGTGAAAGAGAAAGGGAGACATTTTGGAGTGGATTGATGTTTGGTGACCTTTGCTCAAAACTTAGCTCAACCTACTAACTTGAGTCAACTGGACAAGATTCAAATGGCTTGGCTAAATCATATTAAGCTTCCTCGTTTATACATTATCAACTTAGAATTATTAAAATTTTCCCTTATGCATCAATAGCACTCATAGTTAGACTTTTTCTTTATGCATCTGGGTTAAATTATTATTCTTTTAGTTTAGTTAGTCATGGTTAGTACTAAAGCATATACTCATTTGATATAGAATATTTGAGATTCAAATCATACCTTAAGGTTAAAGAAATTAAGTTAAAACAAAGCATTATTCTTCACTATGTTATGATCGTATACTATGATAATTTATATCGTACTTGCATTATTTACATTTTGTCTTACATTCTTAGTATAATTCAAAATTGTGAAGATATTTTATCTGTATGATGTGATCATCATATATATGCTATAATTATTTTACGTTAAATCTGAGAAGCTTAAGTTTTGTCATGCCTAGCATCACACATTTATGCTTATTAATTGTATTTAGAGTGTTAAGACTTTGCATATATGATATATATACAAAACTAATTTTCATAATTATATGATCATATTTCTTTCTTGAAACCTATGTCATGAATAAATTGTAATTGGATCATACATGTACAACCCTAGTATGGTATAAGTATGACTAAACAACAATAAATCAAGTAATATAGTTATTGCATGTTCATACTTATACCATAAAATTATTACACGCGTACATAGAATCTATAACAAGTTAAAGTCTAAGTGTAACATTCACATCTTTATATTGATACTATTATATATCATATAAGAAAAATCCTAAAGCAACACAAAACTTATTATACAAATACAATTCTATTATTAGATGTGTATGATCTCTAAATCACTTGAAAAATCTACTAATATAATTGTATCGTACTTATATGATCTTTATCTTATATGATGTTTATAAAACCCTTAACAATGTTTGTTGAGTGACAATTATATAATACAAAGTATTTGATCATAATCATACAATAAGTTTTAATAAGTAAAATTAATAGGTTGGATAAGAGCTTTTTTGGAGCGATTAATTGTCTTTATTTATCACCTTGGTATGATCTCTTAATCATACACAAATGCAAACTGAGGCTATAATGATTAATTTAATCATTTCAAGAAAACAAATTATAGTCATTGTGCTTACTTTAATCAACAATAGACTAATAAAAGATATAAACAGGAGTGCATTCAGAGTAGACTAAGTGGAAGATTCACTTGTAAATATTTTTCAACTACTTATAGCTTAACTTTCTATAACTTTACTTAATTAAAGCTATAGAGCTAAAATCTTGATGGATCTTAATTTACTTTTAGTTCATTTTTCTTTAACTTGCATTGATAACTCTGTTCTAAACATCTTTAATATTTTGTGTTAGTTGCGTTTTAAAGGATTCAAGGCATAGTTTGCTATTATATATATATATATTTTTAAATGTGTACCATTTTGCTTTTTAGCTATTGTAACTCATTTGAGTTGTTGTTTTGTTATGGCTATAGTTGGCCAGTTCTTGTAAGTTTAAGTTATTTTTTATCAATGCTAATCAAGTTCTTATAAGTTTTTGTAATTTATCTATCATGTTGTAAAAAACTGTTTTCATTTAGTGTGTAAACTTAGTCTAGGATCAAAGATGGATGTAGGTTGTTTGTGGTCCAACCATTTAAATAAATTTTTAAAGCAACTAAGAGCGTTATTAAAAGTATTGGATTATTGAGCATTAACTTAAAATCTTTCATTGACTAGAAAAATGTATTTTTAAGGAATTTAAATGGCATAGTTCACCCTCTCCCTTATAGGTTGAATTGTTCCTTAAATTGTTATTAGAGTCAACTGCATTAAAGAAAGAAATTTTTAAGAAAAGGTCTAATACTTTCTCCTTGTGTGTGTGGTGAATTACTTGAATAATTATTTTTTCCACTATAGATTGTCCTCCTTTATTTCAAGCAAATCACTATGCTTTTTTAAGATGTTTTTAAAGCCTATGTTCATAAGATAGATTATGACTTTTGAGATGCTTTTGGAATTCCTTGTGCTATTTCTGATTCTAATGATAGTATATCATATATGATGATCCAACTAAATGCAAAAGGACTAAATCTATTATATCGTGTTCTATCTCAAAAAATTAGAATAAATTTTTGTCAATTATCCATGTATTATAAGGCATTATAAGAACTTGAAACATTATATGATAATTACCAACTATAAATTATTATTAAAAAGAAGAAGAAGAAGATAGTAACCTCAAAAACTTCTAAGTTGAGTCTTTCAAACAAAGCTACATAATTCACTCCTTGTGTTGTTCATGGTTCATTCTTTGATTTTAATGATAACCTATTTGTTTGCTTTGAAAAATTAACATATGAACATAAGAAGTTAATCAATATGCATATCGATTTAAAAGAGAGGTGTGACAAACATGAAGAAGATATTCAAGATGTATAAGAGTAATGTAATGATCTTAGAGTAAAAAATAAATAACTCTAAGAAGTAAAGTCATGTATTTTTTTTTCTCTAAGTTAAATATAACTATGTTGATTGCAAAAAGTTGTTATTTGTAAATTAATTGTGTATTAATGCTTTGAAATATGAGAATATTCAACTAAGAAAAAAATGTTGAAACTAAAGAAAAATTAATTCATTTAGCCATGCTACAAAAGGAACTTGGAGATTCAAAGGCAAAATTTGTTAATGTTCTTTCACATGTTTCTTTTCATGCTCATACTTGTCCACATGTGAATTTCTCTCATTTACATATAACTCTTACTTATACAAGTAACTTGATTACAAAATCCAAAATTGTTTATAATTATTGTTGCAAATCTAGTCGTATTTCTATTCATTATCCAATTAGGAGATCCATAAGTTTAAAGGCAAATAAATATTTTTTGAATTCTAAAGGTAGCTCTCTCTATACACTAGAAATGTAAAATCATTTTCTTTACACTACCAAAAAACTTGAACCCAAGATAGCTTGAGTTTCTAAACTCAAATGTTAGGTAATTATATAGGTATGTCTCCATAATGAGGACTTATGGAGACAAACCTTGACTTGTGAGTCTTGCATATAGGTCACATATCAGAATCTATGGTCACAAGGTTGAGTAATTATGATCTTACCTTAAGAAAGTAATTGGATTAATGCTAAAATCAATTGAGTATTTGTGTGTGTAGTATTTATCAAAAAGAACAAATGATAAAGAAAGTTCTATTTGACCTTATGTGAATAGATATAGAGGACTTAAGTTGATAGTCTTGTTGAATAAAACTTTATTCATGTGAATAGAATGTATGATAATAGCTTTATGGACTGAGAATGATTTGATGGATTCTTGGAATTAAAATCTTAATGCACTTAATGAAGTGATGAGTTTTTTATGAAACCAAAAATATAGTCATTTGTAGATGTATGACACTCCCATAATGCAAGCTGAGTTACATTTAGTCTCTAAGAATATAGATTGAAATGTTATATTGTTCATAAACATGATTATCCCATCCCACATGTACAATCCTTGTCAATTAAAAGGATGTTCATTTGATTCTTTAGTCAGTTTAACATGACTATATTATAGACTTGTGTGATCCAACTAAGAAGATCTAAACTTAGTCATTAGATTAGTACATGTTGGATCTCCTTATTGAATGATCAAATTGTAACCATATACATTATAGACAGAGTGAAGATTAAACTCATATAATTATGAAATTGTAATTACATGATTCTTATATAAGGGGTATTGCAATAAGAGAACTCTCATTCAAACATTTATGATCCTTTGATCATCTATATATGATTACTTTCTTCAAGGTTTTCTCACATAAGTGTTAAGACATTGAATGCATCATTCTGTATAATCATATGGTTCATACATGTGTGATATTTGCGAATATACATAAACCTCTTTACATATGGCATTTTGCTTGATAAGTTGTCAGTATGTGAGATAGGAAGGTGAAATATCATAGTTGTGGTTTTTGGTAATCCTCAGTATAATCAACTCCTAACAATTTTTTGAAGCCAAAATTTATCTAAATTTGATTATATAACTTCTTACTTAACCACATGTTTATGTTATTTTTGTTGCTTTCTCTAATTAGGTAAGAAAAGTAATACATGGCGTTCTCTCTAAATTTAGTTTAGATGTTTACTACATACTTGAAGTTATAAATTATATTAGATATAATTTTCTTCTAAACAATCTTATGTCATTAGGAAAAAATTAATATGTCCTAAAAGGAGAGGTGAATATCAATTATAAGATTTCAAATTATTAAAAATCATATAATATAAATTTCATTGAATTTAGATATGAGACAAACATAGAATAAATGGTCAAAGTTATAAGAAGAATATTGTTATAAATATTTTAAAAAAATATTAAAATTATTAAATGTTAATTTTTTTAAAATTATGAAAAATAGAGCATTTTATTTAAAATCTAATGGTATAAACTATGTAAAAATTTGATATGTATATGAGGTCATACATAAGAGAAAACATATTATTTTTAAAGAAGATAAATTATTGTGATATTAAATAATGTAAAAATGTATAAAAATTTTAAAAATGATAAGATTTATGAGTAAAGTATTTTAAAATTTATTGGAGATTCTTTAGAGCTAATTTGGATCAAAAGATTTTAAAAAAATTAAAACTTTGTTTAAGATTTTAATTAAAAACAAAATATTTCTTCTATTTGTTCTAATTATTTTAATCAAACCTAAATTTAATAGAATCAATGATTGAATTTACAAAAATAGTCATTTTTTGGCATGAAAATGGTGGAAGACTTCAATGGAATATTAACCAAGGTATAATCTCAATTATATTTAAGTTTGAATCATTTTAGTGAATTGATGGTTTGGATAATTTGGGAAAACCAAAACACAAGAATGAATAGGAAGATTGAATGTCCGAAATGAAGGCTATAAAATAGGGTTTTGTTCATAGAAGAATGAATAACATTACTATAAAGAAATTAGAGAAGATTATAAGCTATTATGTAGAGTTTGGGTGAATGAATTATCACCAAAACATCCACATTGGGGTTTTTTTTTAATCTGTGCAATTTAGCAAGTGGAACCACAATAGGAATGGAGCATTGAGCTTATTGAATCATATGGGAGGTCTTGTTGGAAACAATTCAATTCTATGTGTGATCATGATATTAAATTTGATATTATGGACCATACAATATTGATGCATATGTGATGATACTTGATGTTTGATATGCTAAAAGACTTAAAGTTTTAATATTATTAAATTACAAAAGAGCAACGAGGGCATGCTTCATGATTTGATAAGTTTGCTAATTCATATACTATGTTTATTTCCATCAAATATTACTTTGATTTATTCATATTTTGTTAAATGTTAACAACTTCAAAAATAATATACTTTTTAATAATTCCTTTAAATACTATTTTTTTGTAATCTTACATGCATACTTAATGTGTTATAAGTTATTTTAAAGATAAATAGATAAAGTGGATTACTAATTATGATTTGGATAAATAAAACTCTTGAATTAACAAGTTGACATAAATGTAAGAAGAAAAGTATTATCCACTAATCACTTGAAGATGAAAATTTGTCTTAGAAGCTATTAATGTTTCATAATTTTCAAGGACACATGAAGGATTGAAACTTACTTTCCATGCTTAAGAGCTTGCACTTTACTCATGAGATCATTAGCATATCATTTATAAGAAATTACTCTTATTGCTAAAACTTAAATAGCAACTTAATTAGGTTCAATGAAACTCACTTTGTGACTTTACGAGTTTATAAGAAATAATCAATAAAGAATAATAAAATTTCAATTTATGAAATTTTAATTTATGAAATTTTAGTTTTAAAGTAGCTAAAACTATACTGATCATACAATATGAAACTTATCTAGTAAAGTATGAGTATCTTATTGAGAGTATACAATCAGAAGTTCTAACAATTTAAGCTACTAGTGCTTTAAGTAATTGAATGATATGATCATATGATCAGGTGATATTATTTATTCAAGTGAGAACAAATGATTTAGTGGAGCATGCACATTGATCGACCTATTTAGAATAGGAATTCTAAAAATTTTATGCAATACAATATTATTCATCATACGATATTATTGGATTAAGAAAATATATCATAAATAAATCAAAATATTTGACTATAAAAGTATTTATCAAATTGTACAAATAAATAAATCATATATTATGACCAATGAAATTAAATAGAACTTAAACTAAGTCTTACATTGGTACTATCCCAAATTTTTTTAGATAATATATGTTAAAAATAATTTTAATCATTAAAAAATCATTGATATCATGTGTGATGGTCCTATGCAATACAAACAATATATGAACCTCTTCAAATTTAAAAAATAGATTGATGAGAGATTAACGATTCATTTATGACCTAATTGGTAAATATTGGAAAGAAAATCTAAGAGATTATTTTAGTAATTGTTTTCCATATTCATTTGTAAGAGCTTTGCGAGAGCTAGAAGTTTATCTTGCAAAAGCAGTTCCATTGAGTGAAAGGATAAAAGCCATGCAAGCTGACATCATGTAGTAGTTTGCATTACACAAGCTCCATTTCAAGTGATAACTTTGTTTTCATAATACATTAGATTGAGTTGATTATATTTGTATATCTTGTTCACATGCAAGTAAGCTTGTGCCCTATACTTGTTTGTCGTATTTTATTTTTTTACTCATGCTCCTAACATAGTGTAGAGAGGGTTGTCCATCCTGTTGATCATATCTTGTGAAATGGTTTTTTGGTTGTAGCTAATCTATGAAACTCTCAATTTATTTTGGGATTCTTCAATCAGTTGTGATAAATGAATAATTTTATTAGCAGTGTTTAAGCATATTGCATAGTGGTGGGCTTGAGGCTAAACTAAACCTCCTAAAATTCTTATTATATTTTATTTTCACTTATTACTTACAACTTATTTAATACCTTAGTGAAACCTTAAAAATATTGCTATCTAATGAGAAAATCAAAAGAAGGTGTGGCATATTCAAAAAAAGATTGATAACAAGAATTGCTCAATATTGTTAATACAAAAAAACTTTATTTGTTATTACTTTTGAAAAAGACTTTGCAAAAATCTTATATCACCAATTCACAACCCATGCCACCTTGGTGTGCCTTGCATCTTCAGTAAGTTTTAATTATATAATACATGTCAACTATTACAATTTGACTATTACATGATGTATGGCATAATAGTTAATATAACAATTATGAAAATTAGTAACATTACAAAAATATTTTTAAATTGGGTTTAGAATTATCATTATGAAAAAATTACTAGGTCTATTAGGTTTTAAGATAGACAAGATGATTCACAAAAAGGCATAACCCAAAGAGGAAAGGCTTTTAAAGGTATAAACTGATGGTGAGAGAATTATCATATCAAACTTAATCTAATGAAAAATTCAAAATCTTATTAAACTATAAAAAAGGTCAAAGGACAAACTATGAAGAAATAATAAATTAAAAGGAACAAGAAAAAAGAAATAATATTTATTATTTAGGACATACATGGTTATCTATTCAGCTTGTGACTTAAGCATGCAACTGGCCCAAATGTATAATAATTTGTATTATAAATAATTAATTGTCTATTAAGTATATAACAATAACTTAACATTTTTGGCATTAATAATTATAGGTGACTCTGATGCACTTCATGAGATTCAAGAGTGAGAAAACAGAACTTAGTGTTGTTTTCTTTACTAATTTTCTAGATATTATGTTTAAACTTATATGATGGGATTAAATTGTTATGATAATTAATTCATTTTGTTTAAAATATATGTTCTGATACTTGATTTTAATATGAGAATTTGTTATAATTTGGTTAGAATTTGAATTTTTTTTACTACAAATTTAATGAAAATGCAGATTTTAAATATGTGATATTTTTGTTGTAAGATGAACATTCTTCTAAAGGATTATTTAAGAAAAAAGTTCTTTTTAATCAATATTTTTTTAAATTAAGAAAATATATTTATAAATAAAAAGATGAGGTTTATTTTACATATATTATGACCTTTTAAATTGATAAAAGAAGAAATATTTGAAAAAAAGAGAATTTTTAAGTAATATTTTTTGTTAATTATTATTTTATAAATATAAATAAATGATAAGATTCTTATAGGGATGAAAGATGCTTATCATTAAGTTAAAACAAGATAAGTTGAAATGTGCTAATATTAAAGGTTGACAAATTTGATTATAAGCCAATTAAGAGAGGCAAGAGCTTTTAAGAAAGTTAAACTAAGAACATTGGTTTTGAAGTGAAGAAAGCATAATAAAAAGCACTCAAAAGCTTGCTTTTTCATTCATGATTAATAGACCATTGAATTCTAACAATGTATTGCATATTTAGTTACCTTCCTATATGGGTTAATGAAGCATTAACTTTGACAAACAACAAGTTTTAAGTGGTTATGGCATTTATCATTGTAAGGTAAGATCCTTGTAGAGAGCATTAAAGGTAATATCAAGAAGCCCTTAGGATTAACTCTTATTTGAGGGATGTGGCTAAGCTTAAGCTAAAGACATTGGTCACAAGCTTTTGTTAATTTATCAGGGAAGGTTTGGTTGGAGATATTTGTTACAATGTAAACTTAATGAGTTCTTAGAATGCATTATAAGATCACGTAAGCTTAATTCTTAGATGAGGTTATATTGTGCAAAATTTGGAGATTTTATTTAAGCCAATGTAGGGATAATGGACCATGGTTCACAATAAGAGCAATTACTAAAACATATATTTAATGTGGATTAAGTTTACTTATATCTAATGTTAACTAGATACATGGCTAATTGATCTCCTAGATGACTTAGAAAAATTACATAATAAAAGTTAAAAATGTGGTAAAATAATAAAGATGAAAAAATGACACATTATGTGTATAACGTTAAGTTGTGTCCATTCCATGTATATTAACTTTGGTATAAGATAAACAAACAATAATTGAAATTATAATATTCAAAAAAATGGATGAATTTTCACAAGGTCACCATCAACTAATACACTGCTTTGTAGGGACATCATAAAATTCATTTATATACATACTTTGATAAATGCTATCTTTAGTCATAATCAAATTAATTCAAATGAGAGCACCTACTTGAAAGACAATTGTACAATAATCACAAGTTTTTTTTAATCCTAACAATATAATGATAGTCTTAATAGTTGAATTTATATCAGAATAACTTATAATTGACAATTGACAATAAATAATAAGGGATTGAAATTAGAAATTGATGCTTCCTATTCAAGAGCTTGGTTAGATGTCCTAAATTGTCATTCCAAAGAAAGATATTATGCTTATATATGAAAAAAGTGATGATATACCAATAAAAAGCCTTATGGTAACTAAAAAAAATTTGATAACTATCTATGGTAAATCAAGTTGATAAATGATTTTAGTATCTTTGTAATACATATAATTGAGAAAATTGCATAGTTGCAAGAAGAATGTTCACAAAAAATGCATTTATGATACGCACAACTCTCTCATTTAAGAAAAGGATGATAATAAGTATATAGAAAATAGAGGAGTGCATTTATCAGAATTGCAAAAAAAAACCAAATGATTAAATTTTCCAATGATCTCACATGGCTACCATTAAAGAAATGTATTTTCTCATTAATTTGAAATTCAAATACTTCACAAATTTTTCATTGCTCTATAAAGGTTATTAAAAATAGATATGAAAAAGTATTTAAGAACACTTATATATTGGGCATCTTATTATATTCAAATAAATTATAAAAGTTTATGTAGAAAATAAGATAAATTATGTATTGAACTCTTATGAAAATCATTAATTGTAGCTTTAACCATTTGAAATTTAAAATTTACAACTAAAATAAGAACTATTATAGATCACATGCTATATTAAATAAATAGGCTTTATAATTTAATTGTAAAAATTTAAAATGTTACATTAATTATGAAATTAACTACATATAATTGAAGTAACAATATCTTAAATTTTATAATAAAAAAAATCATGATTAATTAACCAATTATTATTATATGATTGTTAGCATCATTTGATGGATTAATAATAAAAAAATGTTAATTATAAATTCTATAGATATCAAAAATATCCTAATTACATGTACTTATTTTATTACGAGACAAACAAATTCCATTAATTAGCAACTAGCGAAGAAAAAATAGGAGCCTAAAGGAATGCAAGAGGGGCAACTAAGATGCGAACAAGAGAGGCAAATGAGAGAGGACAATAAGAGATAAATGAGAGCAAAAGGTAAAAGAAATAATGATCTATATCTTAAGTGGATCAAATTTACATAAAAAAGAGGACATCTTAGATTTTCTTATAACATTTTATGATTTACTTGATTTCATTTATAAGTTTAACAATTTTGAAATTTTATTATTTAAATCACGATCTATTTTTATTAGTCACTAGTCACTTATCTTATAAAAAAATTAATTTTTGAGAAAAATAAAATTTTGAATAAAATATCCTAATTATTAAATTTTAAACTTTTTAATAAATTCATTCAACTAAATAGCATGACATGAAATTTAAATTTTAAAAATTAAAAAACTTAAATCTTACATAGCTAAATATAGTACTTTTTATAGTTTTTATTTCCAAGGCAGTTTTGTATTGTTTTATCAGTTAAATCAATGTACAAGCCTAATTTATAATATAAAGGAAATTATTTAAAATGACATCGCTTGTTAAAATATTATGTTAAAACCATTTACGTTATTAAAGCTATACTTTGTTCAGACGATGTGGACGTGGACGTTAATGTGGGCCAACGTCCATGCGGCGAACTGCATCCGTTGTGAATTTTGTCCGCCCCATCTATTATCGCGTTAAAGAGACAATCCGAGATCGAGGGACGGGGAGATACAGGCCGTTCTCTATTAGAAGGTTTGATGGAGAGCGGGAGGGCGCTGAGCCCGACTTACTCGCGGCAGAAGAGCTTGTCCGGTTCGTCAACCGGTACGTCGTCGCCGGGCATGTCGCCCATTAACCGCCACAATCGATCGGGATCAGCCGGCGTCGTCAACTTCCGCCGACCGCAGAACACGGCGGCGCGGGAGGCGGCCCAACGCATCGCTCGCGTCATGGCACACCAACACTCCAACGACGAGAGCAGCGAGGATGACGACACGACTCTTCCCCCGCCCATTGAGCTGTCCACCCCACGCCAAGCCAACCGTCCGCCCTCCCCGGCGGTAGCTTTTGTTAATCTCAGTTTTCCGTCTCGTTCTGTCCTATTTGCATCTTGCCTTGTTCTTTACGCGATACGCGTTAAATAACAGGAAAGTGTGGCTATATAATTATTGGCATTCGCACTAAATGGAAATAATGCGATTTGTGACAATTATGTTTTTCCTTTCGTAAGGACGCTTCATCTATCCATGTAATTCTTTGCTGTAGTAATAACATTTGGTACTGTTAGACGACGGACTTGCTTTTCTTGGACATGTGCTTCGTTTTGTCTGATTGTTATTAGTTTTTCTTTAGAACGTTACCACATTGTATAGGTTGCTATGGATATTTGAACAAACGGTTGACTTTGCAGCTCTAAATTTTGTATTAAGTATAATTGTTATGTTGCAAATTTGAAGGAGTTCATTGTTTGAGTTCTTCAAGACACGTAATTCATTAAGAAACTATTTAGGAATTAGCAGAGAGATCATTAACACATAATTGTTACAGTAACTTTTGGATTCTATCACTAGAGCATCCCATGTTAATGCAATAACTAGTCCACTGTTAATGCCAAGCAATTCTATCGAGAAAAGATACTTGTTTGTGATTAAAAGAGGAGATTTAGACAACATATGTATTGATTGTATGTTTTTAAAAGATTATTTTTTTTAGTTTGTGATGTTTACAAATATTTTAGTAACTGCATACTAATACATGCTTCTCGAAAAATTTATCAGATATCACCATCAAATATAAATGGAAATTTCTGATGGGAAAGCTAAGAAGTAGGGATAAATTTGTAATATCATTGTAATATTGCACGTACTATTGTGTTCCTTCTACTTTCTAAGAATTGATTTTTTATTTTTTTAATATCATTAATAAACCTGTCAATATATTCCTATAAGGCTAATTGCAAAAAACAAAATCATAAACATCAGTAAGATAACAAATTTTTAAAGAATAACAAATACAATTACATTTTGTTGTTTATTTTTTATAAAACACTGTTTAGATTTGCTTTCATTTTTTGTCTCTGTGCTAGGTTTAATAAGTTTTTACTTTATTTTGGCAATCTTTAAGTATCTATTGTTTTAGATTTTCACAATTTTGATAATTAATAATCTATTTTGTCTAAAGTGAAATTTGCAACATAATTGCTTAAAAAGATCATTTACTTGTTGTATTATGACATGTTTTCCTTTTATATATTATTTTCATTAATCATCATTTTGCTCTATAGTGGTCAAATTGTTGATTACAACATGGGGGGATAAAGTTTTGTTTAGATATGGTGGTGATACCATAAAGCAAATAATGCATTTTTTCACATGCTTTTATAATTTATTGGATTTTAATAGCTAGTAATATAATATATGAAGGAGAATTTTGTACAATCAAATACTAATAAATGTTTAAGTGATTTCATTTTTTGTCGTCTTCAAAATAATATTGAAGATTGATAATGCTCAAATTTAGGCAACTTAAAATTTTAAATTATTTTCTTATGATCATGACAATGGTTTATCATATTATATTAAGGTTAATATTGGAACACATGGGCCCACTTTTTGAATGCCTTGTATTTTTATTTTATTTTAGATAAGTCATTATCTTGCTGAGCAAAGTTCTGTTCGACCCACATCCACTAGTCGGCCTATGATGATGGTCAAATCAACTCCATTGATTCCTCCAATTAAGCCCACACCAAAGCTAGTTGTCATGTCATTACCATCTGATTCTCCAATTGTTGGTCGAAGAGATAAAAAGTTTTTTAAGTTTTGAATTGCTAGTTTCCTATGTGTGGAGTTTATTCATCAATTTTTACAAAACCTAGTTTATGTCGTTTTAGTCTATATGGTCTAACATTTTCATTTTATGTTATAAGTTGATTGAATACTTTAGCCATATGCACAATTTTCTCACATTCATTCATATGATAGTATGATACCTTGTCAACATGCATTAACTATTTATTTTATGAAGAGATTGGTTTTGTTTTTAGAAATTTCTGTTACATTATTATGATGTTGTTGGTTGCAAGACTTATGTGGTGTATTATTATATGATCACCTTAATATTGGATAGACTTTCTTATCATGATGCATGCAACTGATACACTGTTCTCTATTGGACTTACAAGTGATCGTAGAATGTCTTGTCGGAGGATTGACAATATACATGGTCATTTAGGAACATGACGATGGGTAAACCAAGCTTTGTGCTAGCTTATGATTGCATAAGTTTAGCTTCGGTTATTTTAGGCCTCAAGACGTCTCCTCAGATGCCTTTGACTTCTTTAATTTTAGGATAAGGAAATGGGAAGTGAGCCTTGCCATGGCAATCACGGGAGAAGGTTACTTGGAATTGTTCTAGTCATGTTGAAAACTATCAAGCTGCCTTAGTTTTTGGACAATGAGAGGAGGCATACAATTGACAAACTCTATTAGATGCGGTGGCACAAGGAACATAACAACACAACATATTAAGATAATTTAGTGCATTAATGTGTAAGAAAAAAATGTAGTTATTGTGGGATTCCTCCCTTCTTGTTGAACAAGGGATTAGCAAAACCTTATATGCATAACATCCATAATTATGGTTTTTTATTTTCTTTTTTTGGTGCTAAGGCTGATTATTGGGCAAGAATATCAATGCCATTTTTGAGAATATTTTTATGAGCTTTAAAAGGTTTCCCAAAATAATTTTTAGTTTAGCTTTTCAAAGATTAGCTCAATAAATTATGTACTTAAATCGGATTTTTATCTTTGATGGAACTTGCATATTATTTGAAAACACATAGTCAAAGATAAAGATGGATTGTGAGAGAGAAACTTCGTTTGGAGGTATAGGTGAATAGAAAAAACATGGGATATTTATAATGTTTTTGTTAGAGATTAATAAAACATTTTTATTCACCACTTAAATAATGTTTATTAAGCCACTTTGGACGGCTCGACAAAATTAATTTTTTTTTAAATCATGGGACATGCAACTGTTATTTTATTAATTATTGTGAGAGAAAAAGTATATTTAGTAATAACAAAATGCAATTTTTTTAAATTTATTTTTGCTTAAAACTCAATATGTGGTTTGGTAGTAACATGATAAAATTTTTCAAATAAGTATTGTTTTAACGGTAGATAACATCACATATCATTTAAGGTCACATTATCTTAGGTAGTGATTTGGTCCAAAAAGAGAATTTTCAAGAATGTTATAATAAAATCCATTGTCAACAAATTTGAGCTATTAGTTAAAATTTGTGTACATTAGTTTGACGTGCTTTTTGGTCAACACAAAATGGAATGACTTGAAAAAAGACCTATGATTGGGCACCAATTTATTGAATATCAAATTTTAGTAGAAAAGCTAGGATTATTGGTCCACGTTTTAGGAAATTTATAATAGCTATGAGTGATGATGACCTATGTTCATTAGTCTTTCATAGCTTAGAAATCCAAAGGCCAGAGCAATTGATAGTCATTGTGGGACCTCACTTATTTGGTTGTCTTTCCTTTATCATGTCTGAGGAGTGTGAAACAAACTTGGTGCAAGTTGTTGCCTTCAATTCACCATGCTGTTTAATCTGGTCACTACTTGGGTATGAAACATCCTATTCAAGTAGGATGAAGACCTATGCCTAAAGATATGAAAGAAAAGCTTTTGAGCCTACTACTTACTCTCAAAATCATCTATAGTTCATGTTGTTCAGCCTCTTGTGACCTTTGTTTGGCCCTCTCATAGAGGCCACTCTCGTCCACTTTTGGTCAAAGTTGTGCTTTGGTTTGAGTGGGGATAATATTTCTCTTCTATGTGTCTATGGAGTTTTGAAAAATTCAAACATCTCAGAGATAAACATAGAGGTAGCAATTTGTTAAACAAATTGTACTACTTTGTATACATCAAGTGTCCATTGATGAAAAAAGGGGCTAGGGAAACTTTGAACCTGATTCCCACAATGATGATATAAGCACAATGGAGATTCTTGGGGAGTTTGATATTTGTGTACAGATAGGACTGTTAACTATTTCTTGAATTATTTATGGCATGTTGTGCTCATTCATTTCATGAGTGTTATTTTGATTCAGCGATGTTTCACATGCTTTTATCATGTTTTTTCTTGTCAAGTTTTTTCATCTAAATATTTTGTCTATGTTTTCTTTTTGGTACTCACTTTTTTCACTCTATCAAACAAGATAGCTCACAAAATCTAGTTTCCCTAATTCTCAAGCAAATTCCTACTATTATTTGCACTTAATTTTACATCATTTCCCATCAAAATGATGAGTTTCTTCCTCTGGTTAATAAAATTCCTAAGGTTGAATGCATTTAACGTTAACCTGTTCTATCTAGGAAATGGTTCCATTTTCTAGAAATACTATATTGTACAAAAATTTTCCTTTGGAATTGTAGTAGCCAGTTTTTTAAATCATGAAAGATCATTGAATCCATAGCAGCCCAAGGGATTTAAGTATATGTGCATTCATTGATGGGTCCATATTTGCATTGATACGACCAAGCACATGTATAAATCTAAATATATTTTGAACATATGTTTTGCTGTATTTATGTGCACTAGTCTTGTTTATTTGCATCAACTTTTGTGAATCCTTCATGATTCCTTTCTGCTAAGCATTGACTTGGTTAGCTTTCATCATCCATGTTTTAATTATTTTGGTTTAACCATATTTCTATTATCTTCTACATCCTGTACTATTCTTTTAACATTTGTTAGGTTTCGTAGTTGTATGTTTTATCCTCAAATGTATTTTAATCACTAAATTTTGCTTTAGTTATCTAATTTTTCTTAAGTTATCTAGCTGCTTTAATTTGGATGTACACCAATCCTTCCATGCAAGAATTGGCACTCAACTCACATTGATTCTATTATTTAGATTATTGGAGATATTCTTTTGTACATTCAATTCTGGGTTCCTCTATCTAGTTCTTTTTTCATTAGTTTATTTCCTTCAAAGAGGTGTAGAATAACCTGTTATGAGAAGAAATAAATTGAAACTCACTGAGTGGTAGTATTCTGCTCCTTATGATGATTTGACTTCATGAAGCCTTTTTGGTTGTAATGAGAAATAAAAATAATGGCATGTGAATGAGGGAATTCTGTAGTGATAAGAGTGCAAAAGTTGTGGTAATAGCAGAAATGGTCATCAAATTGTTGTTTCTATGCGAGAGACATGCACTATAAAAGAAGCGTGTTTTAACATTAGAGATATGGGGTAGAAAGCTCTTTTTGTTGAGAAAAACCAAATTAAATACTATTGGCACATTAGTTGACTTCCCATTATTGGGCCCCACTGCCCCCCAAAAATTTTCTCCATTAACAAATACATGAAGTAACTCTCTTTCCTGACTTTCTTTGTTGATGTTTTTCTTCACTTAATGGGCTCCTTGGTATAGAGTTCCCATTTTGTTGTTTCCTTCCATTAGAGTATAGTCTAATAGTTCCTTAATCTTCTGGGCTGGTTTTATGATTGAATAGTTTGCTAATCACATATCAACCATGGTTTTCTTTTTATCTTTAATCAATTGATTTGAACTTTTACAATTTTTTGATAGATGTGATAGTTAACTAACCAAAAAGATGCCTAATATTTATTAAAGTTTTAAGGCTAGGATTTCCTCTCATACTTCAAATAATAAAATAGTTAATTTTACTCCAATTTCAATGGAAGGGAATTGCCTATACATTTCTTTGGGATAATTTATATTTTGTTATACTCTTTGCTCCTCCAAAAAAAACTTCATCCATCACTTTGAGTGGCAATTGATGGAATTATGATGAGCTAGTTTGAGCCAACCAGCATTATCAGTGCTGAATTAAATGGTTCAAAAATGGGTTGGATATTCCTTAATAACCATGAGTATGGCATGGTGGGCTATATACATAAAAGTTAGCTCACAAATTGACCAAATAGGGATCTGTTCACTTCTTTTACTATATGTTAATTTTCACATCCTAGTTTCTCTTAACTTGTTTGTAAATCATTTTGTTGTAAATAACCAGTGAATTCATCAGAATTTATAAGTTTGGACAATTGATTGGTTTAGAATTAATCTTCATTAATTTTCTTTTTTAAAATTTTCCACAGAGAAAGGATATGTTTCCCTCCTTAATCTGTAATTAGGATGTTGATTAATTGTTTTCTCCAATATGCAATAATTGTTGTTATATCATTTGGAGTATAGTCATTCATTTATGTCAACATTTTTAATTCTAAATGACTCATTTTTTTGTCTTAACTTCAAATCTCAATTGTCATATATTATTATTGGTCTTACTGTAATCTATGAACTTATGTTTAATCCTATGTGGAATTTTATCATGCAACACACTGGACCTTTCTTTTCTTTAATATTCTTAGATCTTATTATTGACATTCTCATCAATTTCTTTGCATTATTTGGAATATAGACTTAAGATAATGGAAATTTTCTTTAATTTATTTAATGTTCACCAATTATGTTGTTTGTTATTTTAATCATAATTTGATTATTTTATATTTTATATATTCAATTTTAGATCTATTAAGATAAAGATCTTCTACTCTAAATTTTTCATAACCATACATTTTCTTTAGTCATTTACCTTGCATATCAACAAATACATTCATCAACAAAAATATACACCACGGCTCTTATTTTGTTTTCTAACAGTAGAAACAAAAAATGAACTTCATTGATGTGGTCTCTGTTGCCAAATTGGGCTTTGCAAGGTTTCTCCAGCACAGTTTTGTGTAGATACTCATGTGAGCTTGTAAATTTTTGAAGTCCAAACAATCAAACATGGTTAAGTGGTACTTCTCATCTGATATAAAATTTTTTGTGCTGGCATTGCCCTTTTATGAACTTTTTTAATGCAGTAATCTTTGTCACATGTTTTGTAAATCTCAGTTCTTCTAGTTGTTGTTTTTTCTCTTTTTTAATTTCCAAATGTTTTATAGGATGTCATTTGATTTGCAAAACTTAAGTGTGAGAGAGTCTGGTCCTCCACGTTCACCATCTACTCTTCAAGATGAGGTATTTTCTTGTTTACATGCTTAAAAATTTGAGTAATACTTTCAGAAAGCTGTTTGTAAACTTTTCTTTTTCTTTTTGCTTCTTATAGCATAGTTATGCCCTTAGGTCTTATAGTTTCCAACTTCAATTTATACAAAATATGTGATGTCTAACCTTTTCAATTAAGTAATTCTTTTTTGTGACCTTAAGATTGATTTGCTACAAGAAGAAAATGAAAATATACTTCAAAAGGTGAGATTAACAATAGTCATTAGGTCATCAAGCTTTAATGATATTTTCCTTAAAAAGTTTTTTTGTTCTGTATTTTTATTGCTAATTTGCATTTTCTCAGCTTCGACATGTGGAGGAGAGGTGTGAAGAGGTTGAGGCAAGAGCTAAACAACTTGAGAAGCAGGTTACCTTTTTTTCGTTTATTAAAAATTATTGAGCAGCATTATGTAATAGGCAAATTTATGACCTTATGCGTTGTAGGTGTTGCCGCATCTTGTCTATCTGTACTAATAGTTATTATTGAAAAAATAATTCTTTAGGTAGACAAACATGCTTGTTACTCATTTTCTCTTGACAACTAATTTTTTGTTCTTAGGTTGCTTCCTTAGGTGATGGTGAATCTCTTGAAGCTCGTTTGCTAAGCCGATAAGTTTTGTATCACCAGTAATACTTTTATTTATTGTTTCCTCCATGTTTCCTTATTTATGATTGGTTTCAGTGTGTTTCCTTATTTATGATTGGGTGTTTTCTTATTTATGATTAGGTTTAGGAAAGAAGCTGCCTTGCAATGCAGAGAGGTACATTCTAGTTGACATAATGTCCTTCAACGTATTTGAGTTAGTTTTAAATAGACAATGGAGATAGAAACTTAAGCTAAAATAACTTTATTATTTGCTATTGGTTGAACACATTATTTTTACATTTTCAATATGTAAAGTACTACCTAGAAACAACATGCTAATAGGGTTGATTACTTTTTAATTAGTTTAGTAATATGCTTGACACAAACACAATGAAAATTACACATTTGGTCTCCTGATTTTTATGAGTTTCGCAGCAAGTCAACTATCAAGCCAGAACTACCATGGAAATTACATATTTGGAACCCTGAACTTATGAGTTTTATAGCAAGTGAATCGCCAAGCCAATGATTCCATTTTATTAGGTATCAAGTGATTAATCAAGCTATGTAAAATTAAAATAATATCTTGATTGCTAAGAAACTTTGTTTGATTTTTATAATGGAATTAATTTAATCAAACTAAAAAAATTAAGACTATATACTTAATTCAATATATTTGGAATAGTTATATTAAATTGAATTGCTGGATATTATAAATCAGTACATAACTTAGAAATAGATTATATCTCCAAACTATTAGTACATAATTAAGAAACATATTATCACACTAAAATTATTCTACTCTATTTAAAAATATTCTAAAAGCAATTGGAAGTAAATACTAAATATAGAATCCAAAACCTTCCAAACCTCAGGAATTATCAAAGTTGTAACTCTTTTAGTGGATCTAATCCATATTCTGAAATAAGTTTTCAAACCTGAATTGAAATGGTCTTTTTAAATCTAAAATACTTGATTTGATAAATTTCATTTGTTAACTTTTCTCAATAGCATTTTGATAGTAAGGACAATTGTAGCCCATCATCATTTACAATCATGTAAAAAAGTTATTAATACAATCGATTTGCAAATAGTTTCATAGACGTGAAATTAAGAAAGTGGAGTGATCTAAATATCATGAGTAGAAAATGAAGGATTTTTCATTATTTAATGTTAGGTCATTGCAAAAAAAGTAGCCTTTTCTTGGAAAAAGGTGATAGAATTCCCATTCATGTGAGCATTGGGCATTTACCTCTACATGCAAGAAATAAATCAAGGTATTATTATATGGAGATATCATCACATGAAAGGAAACTGTCCATACATCTTTGTTGTTCTTGAAGGGTTCTAGCTCTGTCCTGTAGTCCTTTCATCAATTTTGAAATGGTACTTTGTCAATCATAAGCAAAAACACCTTTTTTGGGGGAATGACAATGGCTTATAAGCATTTTGATGGTCAAAGGCATTCATGATGGTGAATTCTAGGTTTTCTATTTTGGGATTCAGGACATCTATCCGTTTGAATTACTAGAAGCATCTTGGCACGAATGCGATCCTAAAAGTGTCCTATTCAACAATGATTCTCTGCTGTGATATAGTGGTTCATTTGTCTTGTTCTTGTTCATCATCTCCATTCATGTTTTTCAATGAGAATGGCTCTTAAAAGTCCTTGAGAGAAGATCTTCCTGTCTCTCATCTCTTTCCACTCATGCTTGGTACCTTCTTATATCCTTGGAGCTGTTATTGGTAAGTTTGCTTCTATTCTTATTGTTATGATCAAACTTGTTGTTGTTGATCCTCTCGTTGAAGACTCCTCTAGTACTTTTTTGCATAACGTCTTCATGCCAGTAGCTTCCTGGTCATCTATAAGAGTTATAACTTCCATCTTTATTGTGCCATGTGAGTGATGGGTCGTTGGATTTGAGATTCCCTTTTGTGTATCTTGAGGCTAAGCCATATAATGGAGTGCCTACTAACATTAGTGTTAGGCTTTTTGTTGCAAACCTTAGATCTATTGATTGGAAAGCAGTTTTCTCTTCATGAGGGAGGAATCTCCTCACTACTTATTTTTATCTCCTTTTCCTTTGAGGTGATAGATCCATGCGTCAAGGAGTGCGATCCTTAAGGGACTTCTATAAGGAAAACTTCTAGATCTTTATGCTATTGAAAAAGGTTTCTTCCTTTTTGGTGTTCCTTGGAAAATATGTTTGAAGCATTTGTAAACTGCATCGATATGCTCAAAAACATGGTTGACATTCTAATCGCTATAGATTAACTCACAACAAATATTGTAAAGCTTAGGTTTGCTTGAGTGTGCATAATATCAATTGTGGATGATATTTTTTTCTTTTATCAATTCCAATGAATGTTAGTGGCTTTGACAAGGATGAGGAGCTTACCCTTGATACTTATATTTTTATTGTAAGACTTATTTACTCGATTGCTTGATGTTCTCATTACGAGAAACTTCATGGATCAATACCTACTATTTTTGGGTCTCACCATCGTCACTTATTCTGATCTTATTTATATCAATTTTTCTTATAATAAGTTTGGCGGAAGCCTACTAGGAAATCACACTCTAATACTCCATCCACTTATGTCCTTGATAGTCCAAGAATTAGTGTTTAGATCACTTAGTTTAATAAATGTCTTGAGAATCCTATTTATTGTACGCTCAGTAATTGGCGAAGATAATTTGTTCTGTAAAATATAAAAGCAAAACCTCTTTTTAGATTTAGGAACAACTGGTGCATACTTTCTAGCTATTATGATGTTATCAATTTCTTGGCAACCCATTTTCTATGCATCATTGCAAATTTAACTTTTAAAGTTGTCTAGAAGAAGGGACTAATCTCACATCTATCCTTGCTACTCTAGCTGTAAATCCCCTCCACCTGGACCTCATGCTTTGGGAAATTGTTTTATCCAAATAATTGACACAATTTAAACAACTAAAAATTAGTTAGGTTATTCAAAAGCCCAATGCTCATTAGGTATGGGGAGAACAATTTCAAGTTCTTATGCCAGAGTATCAATGGTTGAAATTTTGTGAACAAGTATCAAAACTATGTTTGGTTGTCTATTATCTTGGTGATTTTGCCATTCACCATTTATGACTACTTTATAAGATGCAATGAATTAGTCATTATGGCAATATTTTTTCTAATACCTAACTCTTGTTGTCATTAGTGTGTGCTGCATTGCTAATTTCTCATCTAATGAAATATGAAGGTAGTTTGCTCTTTCCTTAGTATTAATTTTCTTTATTTGATGGCGTTAATGTAAAATTTGTTAATTACATCCTAGAAAAGATTGGCAAGGACTTTCCGAGGTCATTAGGTTCTTTCATTCAGGCAAACTAACTGGACGGGTCAAGGTTATTACTAAAATTTGATCTGCATATCTTAAATTGTGTTCATCTTTAATGATTACATGCCTATCTTCTTTTGCAATATCCTTTATAAAGTTATTGTTGAAGTCATTGTAGTTTGGATCAAGTATATGATGATTCCTGAATTTATCTCACCTGCATTGGCATATTCTATGTCCGACAGGTTGCTGAAAGAGTAAGTCCTTGATGCCTTGAACTGCTCAAGGGGTTCCATCTTAAGTTTTCCAAGCATATATTGTGTGCAAAATTTGATTTTTCTACCAATTTTTGGGGAGGCTTTGCTTAAAAAGATCTCTTAAGCTTCCATCTCCACTTCATCAACTTGATCGAAGCTTATGTACTGTGTTGGACAATCAGTTTTCTGTTTTTATCGTTGTCTTCTTAGAGGGATTTATTCTCTTATGCCATCAGCATTAGACAAGATAATCTCTTATCCCCTTTCTTGTATGCTGTTGTTGTTTCCCTTTCATGTGCTATTGACAAAAGTTGTGAAGGATGGTTTGGAAGGGATGATGTTCATTACATTCTTCATTCACTGGTGACAGATTGGTCTTTTATAAATCTTTTGTTCTTAGGCCACATTCATCGCCCAAATTTTTTGACATTAAATGGCCAATTTGACCTTTCTGACACATGTCTTGTATGAGTTGTTGCTTATCCTTGGCAAGCATTGAAAATAAGGCCTCACTTGTTGATCTATTAGGTCGCTTTGGTTAATTCACCTCTCTCATACATCACCATAGCCTTGTCCGTGCCATTTTAGAGATGTCAAGTTGTATTCCCTTTTAGGATAAGATCATTCCATGTATTTTTGAAGGATGGGGGAGGTTGTAGTGAAAATGTGATGAACCCTCACTCGCCTTTCCCAAATTTCGATGTCAAATTAACTAATTTATTTATTTATTTTCCTTTTAAATTTTTTAAACTATGAAAAATTGTCTTTCTTTTTCTAAAATCATGTAGCGAAAACAAGTTTTAAAATAAAACATAAAACTCCTTTTATGAAAAAGCATTTAAATAATGTAGAAACAAAATAAAATTTAATTTGCATGTAAAGAAACACATTTATTTATAAGAAACACCATCATTGATATTGAAATCTTTGAACATTACAACATTGTTCTTCAAGCTTCAACAATTGAAGTACTAAACTAATATCATGATTTAACTTTTATTACATGCCTTATTTTCTAAATAAAGTGAAATAACTAAACTAATAAAAGCATCATGAAGATTGTACCATCATATGTTAGCTTTTATTACTTCTTAATAGTCCAATAATGTGTCTCATTTTAACCTAAAAGCATTAAGCAAAAAATAGGTAGAGTTATTGTCACTGGCTCAATGAGAAATACAAGTAGATATATATATATATATATATATATATATATATATATATATATATATATATATATATATATATATATACATGCATAGGTCATCACAAATATTATAACATGAAAGGAGCATGTGAATGAGTAATAAAATGTAAAATAAATTTTCGTGTGAAAACTTTTATCACTTTATCTTTTATCATCTTTACAAATTTGTTTTTTTTCTTTTATCTCTTTAGGAGTTAGTTTAGGAGAATGATACTTCATATATGATTAGGCATGTTCAGGAATCCTTTATTTCAACATAAGCTGTTCGGATGAATGACTCCTTTGACTCGTCTCTAAAACCATTATTATGAAAAAGTAGTTGTCACAATCATTTATCTTATCATTTTTTGAACTTTGTCTTTATCAATCTCTTTTTCTTTTTTTATATATCTTTATTTTCCTCTTTTCACAATCTAGTGTTCTCTTTCTTTTGAAGTTGTTATCACAAGTGATAGTTTTACTTTTCTTTTTTTTCCTTTATGTGAATATCTTCACCCAAATATGAAAATAGATGAAGCTTCTAACTAAATCATCACAACATTTAGTGCTCTAGTAATATATGAAGATTCACAACATTTAGTGCTCTAATTGTGAAGAATCAAGCATCTTCAATAATTTCTTCAATGTGATCTCTTAAAGTTCTCTACTACTAACAGGCAACGTGCATCAAACATTAACTTATAAGAATAAAATTGCCTATATGTGCAATCTCGATATTTTACCATTGTCACTATCATAACATATAGTCTAAGATTGCCTACCTCTCAAATTATGTTTATGGTTTTGCAAAGGATTAGATCTTTGCTTTAGTTCCTTGGGTGTAATGGGAACTATGGTTGAATCTCTTGATCTCGCGTTTGCCTTAAGCTAAACTCACACGATTTCCTTCTAATTCTCTCAGAAGCCTCTTTTCTTCCTTTCTCTTAAGTGCCTTGGCTGAAACTAATTGCTAAAGTTTTTTTCCAAAAATTTAGTAAGCCTTGGTTTCACTTTGTTTTATACTTGACCGACACCAACTCACCTTCTATCGAATCTTTATCTTCCTCCAACAGTTGTGAATCTTCACTTTCTTGACTTTTCATGTTCCTCAACTGTCTGTCGTTGATTTGTCCCTTTCCCGTGGCATTTTCCCTACAATTCGTTATTTCAGTATTGAAAATCTTTTGGTTGTGCGACATTGTATAATACAAAATGAGTGCTGTAAGATTTGATAATTTTGTATCATATGATGTGAGAGTTTTATCTTAGTCTATTATAAATTCTTCTGATCGTACTAATATGTGATGGTGACATAATCATATTTGTACGATACCTTTTCCTATGCATTCTTTTTACGTTATAACTTGTGATATTCATGTATGATGCTCCTCAAGCTTTATTGTACTTATACGATGTCTTAGTTGTACATGTACGATTCTTATTTATCTATTTAGCTCGTTTGTTTCTTTGTCATCGTATCTCATAATATTTCTTATCATACATGTCTGATTTGTACTCCTTTCTCCCTTAAAATCATCATATTTATAAAATTTTTCTAATTGTAATGTAGAATAAGTTCAGGTTTATTCATTCGTTTCCATTAACATGTATTTAGTTAAATTTTCTCTTTTATTTTCTCGTACTTATATGCTATCTGATATCAAGCATTACAATCCAAACTTTTCTCTCCCTATTGGACTCATTTGACTCCCATATCCTCTATGCAAAGAACCTAGCATTGTTTTCATTGGAGATTATACAACACACACCTTCCCCTCCACTAATAGGTGTCTCATCTGCCCCTTAGTGTAGGGGCCTTTATATTTAGAATGTCTTTCAGTGCCAAACACACTCATACTGACTACCCATTTGCTCCTTGGTGTGACTAACATCCATGGCCTAAGGCCTTACATGGTGTGTGTCTTCACCTCCACCTTTTTTGGGAGATTGAAAGAAATTTTTGCCATCGGTTTGGGTTTTACCAGCTCCTATATTGTTTGTTGCATAGTTGGATCCACATCCATAGTCATTTGTTTCAGTTAGCACATCATAATTTTATGTTCAATCTAGTCACATGTGAAGCACATAAGGGGCAAACTCTCATACTTAAAGTGCTATTAAGTATGATCGATGGTAACTTCCTACCATATGCTTAATTTAAGAAGATGAGATAAATTTATTTTTACATATACTCTGGCATCCGCTAACATCTCCTTGCTTGTTGCCCATTCGTCGATAAATAAAGGATTATCAATCATTGTTGTAATTTGTGAGATATTCTCCTTATCCTAGTATAACCCTTTTTTCTTAGGAAGTTTGACATAAACACTTTCGCTTCATGTGCTTCTCGAGCCGTTTGGGGTTGACTCCCCCTTCCTCGACCAAGATTTCATCACTTGGTCCTGGTTGACTTGATTTCACACATGTTCTGGTCAACTTTCTCTGCGGGTTGAGTTAGCACTTGTTTCGCATTTGTTTCGTTCAGTAGCTGCGGGCTGATTTCTCACTTGTTCCATTCAGCAGCGTACTTCTTGCGGCCTTTGGGCTTTGCTCACCCCTTTCGAGTCTATCACACAATTCTTTATTTTATTTTATAAATCCTTAAAGCCTGGGCAGACCAACCGTTGGGTCGGGTCAACCCGCCCAATGCTACAGTGAAAATTCTCGAGACTAAAGTGGTTTTATAGTGTTTTGTGAGAATTTTTGTGCCAAAATTTTTAATATAAGTATACTAAAATAATTTTATATTATGATATTATTACAAGTGTCCTAAATGACCATAAAAAGAAATTTATGAAAAATAATTCCTAAATAATTTTAAAAAATCAAATACCGATGTCTATACTTTTCATCAATAATTCTTGGCCCAAAAATCAAAATTCAAAAATTATTAAACTCATAACATTTTGAAATATTAATACTACTAGTGTACCACATCATCTCAAAATTTGGACATATCAAATTCAAGAAAAATGAAGAGATATTCAAGTATAAAGATTTTTGTGCATGCCTTCAATTTCCTTGAAGCTTGCCATCACTCCAACGGTCTTAAAGACCACTATTTTACACATTTTAAAGTTCATGGCTTGACTTAATTTAATATTAATAATTTCACTTAAAGCAAGCCCAAATGATACATAAACATTTATGGATGACTCATTAAATACAACAGTGTAACAATCTCCCACTTTTGATGATGACAAGACATAAATATTTTTTTATAAATACAAAAATGTGACAAATAAAATAGAAATAAATTTTTAAGAAGGAAATTAAAAATTAACATATTCCCCTTATCTTGATGTTCCCCCTAACTCCTAACTATTCTCCCCCTTTGACACCATGAAAAGGGAGTGAACCCTAAACAATGACTAAAATTCCTAATTATTCCCTCAATGTTTGAAATTACTCCAATGGTAAAGGTTTGGTAAAAAAAATCAACCAATTTAAGCTTAGTGGGAACGTACTCTAACTCTACTAATCTTTTAGCCACTTGGTATCTAATAAAGTGATATCTTATATCTATGTGCTTAATCCTAGAATGATGAACTTGATCTTTGGCTAATGCTAATGTACTAGTGTTATCAATTCTAAATGGTATATGTACGACTTCTAAACTATAGTCTTGAAGTTGTTGTCTTATTTGTAATCCTAAGAAAATAAAATTTAGCTCACTCGTCATGCTCATTTCAAATTCCTTAATCATATGATCTTCAAATTCTCTACATATTTCTTCTCTTGTACTACCAAAACATAAATATGAACATTTAGCAAATCATCTCTTTATGATCAAATCCATTGGATGCGAGGTTACAAATTTCCATCCTCTAGGTAAATTGCTTTCTTTTTCTTTTTCTACTTCTATATTTTCTAATTTTATTTCATTCTTATTCAAATCTAAGTTTTTTACTAATTTTATTTCATCTTCTAAATGCTTCTCACTAATTAGTTGGATAGACTCATCAAGCATAACATATATTGTTTCCTTTACCCAATGAAATTCTAGATTAAAGACTCTACATGTTTTTTAATAGATGAATAACCAAGATGTGGATTTTGATTATCTTTTTGATTTTGACTATATGAGGTGTAAAATCTAAATCAGAAGCATACCACTTGAAGTTTTCTAAATGTCTTAGACTTATCCTTGAATGTGTCTAAATATTTTGGAGACCTTTTCTTCTAATCTTCTAAGTTCTACTCTTAGGAGCCCAAGTAAGCATGGGTTGAGCACTAAATGGAGCTTGCATGTTCTCATTCTTAACAATTCATCGAAATTTTTTTTTGTGCATACATATTTCATCTAAAAAGGCAATCTTTCATAGTATGACCAAGTTTGCAACAATAAAAACAAATAATATTTGATGGCCTAGGCATGCTTATGTATTTATGTTTCTCAAAATTAAAGACATGTGAACAACAATAAGTATGTGAAGTATAAGAAGTATGTGAAGCTTTTCTTACTCTAGCATACTCAAAAAATTATATTGTTTCTTTCAAAAGTAAAATATCATGCTTTAAAGAAGTATTCTCCATGATAAGGGAAGTCTTTTCGTCACATATATGTTGATTTTTTATTCTTTTCTTTTCATCTTCTTTCATAACGAAATCAAGTAATTCAACTTTTTCTTTGTAAGCCTTTTTGAATTTTTTATGAGCACTCATTAAAAAAGTCAATGCATTCATAATTTCAATATGATTACTTTCTAAAATATCTCTTGTCCAAGTGCTCACCTCATTTTCTTCTTCTTCATCACTTGAAGATATCGTAGATGCCTCATTTGCTATAAAATAAATCATCCCTTCTTCTCCTCTACTTGAGCTTGAAACATCTGAATCTTCGAAAGCACTCCATGTAGCTTGGAAAGCTTTCTTTTTCTTCAACTTCTTCTTCTTCTTTTCGTCTTTCATATGCTTGTCCTTGAGTTTTGGACATTCTGGTTTAATATGACTAGTTTGACCATACTCAAAACAAGTTGGTGGCCTCTTCCTTTCCTTGTTGCTCATCTTCTTCCATTTCCTATTAAGAAAAGTTTTTACCAAATTTTTTGCTAAACCATTAACATGAAAACTTACCTCATCCTCCAAATCTGTGGAAGAGGTAGAAGTGGAATCTGAATCACATTTGGTGGCTTTGAAGGCCATGGGTTCTTCCTTCTTCCTTTCATGTTTTAACTTGCTTGTAGAAGCCTCATCTATAAGTCTCCTTGACATCTCTATTTCTTTGATCAAAAAGTGGCCTAGGCCTACATTATACAACCCACTATGGGGGTCTAAAAGCAAGGTCAGCTAGTAAGAGCTTAAGTAACGGCTTGGGTAGGGACATTCCCCTTTCCTAGGACATATCAGACGAGCATGCAAATTTTGCCACCCAATCCACAGGGGCATTACCTTCCCTCAAAACATGAGTGAGGCGAAAAGCAGGCAGCTTTTTCACAAAGTGGAGAGCATCAGAAAAAATACCACCCTCTAAAGGGCAATGAACCCGTTGCATTCCCTAATGTAATGCGAAAGTAGAATCAGTCTGGATCTTAACCGCATGATATTCCTTTAGTTTAGTCATGATAAACACCATAACTTCCATAACAGCCTAAAACTCTGAGGCGTCACTTGCCTGTGAAATGAAACCTCTCCCCACAACATGCATGGGCCTACCCTCATGATCGCGAACGACCAAGCCAATACTAGCCTTCTCGTTTCTCGCTACAGCGTCGCAATGTATTATTATCCATCCGTTGGAGGGGGAAGCCCAAAACTGGTTACAAGGGACCCCAAGGGTTGAACTTCCCGTTGGACGAAGAAGGATGATGATTAATGAGCTTTATAGTGGTAGTACTTTCCAATTTAATCCTCTGAATTAGCATGTTATTACTGAGGGTGGACTTCTTATGCACCCTGCGGTTCCTATTCTCCCAGATATGGAACAAGGTAGAGGCCACAATGGCCAGATGAGCCGCGGAGATGCCACGCATCGTGTCAAGCAGAGCGGCACGAGAAAGAAAATGCTCCAAAAACTTGCCACCACAGCAGGCGAGCGTGCGCACACCACCACAGATGCCCAACACCTCGGCAGATGCGTGTAACACAGGGTCCTCCCAGATACTGTGAGTGGCAGTGCAATCATACAGTGTGTGTTGCTACGTCTCAGCCACATCACAGCCCCAGCTACAGTTGCTGCAAACAGTCAAATGCCTTCTTTTGAGCCAATCTGCCATAGGCACGAGGTTCTGAGCCACACGCCAAAGGAAAGTATGGACCCGGGGCAAGACTTTAAGCTTCCATATCCACGCAAGGTCCCCCGGCGGTGGGGTACATCGAGCATTGTCAGCTCCTCTCAATGCAATGAGAGCCCGGTAGAACATTATAGAAGAGACCTTATGGGATTCAGTGTGTACCTGAAGAAACTTGTCATTCCCGCAATTATGACCCCACGACAGGTGCATGACTCTGTCCTCCAATAAAGGGTTCGCCCCGCGAGCAATAGAATCCCTGTCCCACTTCTTCGGCCCCAACATGCAATTTCTCACATATTTTGGCCACGAGGCCTCCATGTTGATGAATGTGGGCCACCATTTTATTGGAAGAAAACCCAGCCAATTGTCTTCATAGAAATCAGTGCACATTCCATCCACCATCAACCAGATGAAACCCCCCAGGGCGTCTGGGAGGGCCTCAAGCATCAACCTTCCCGCTTGGGAAGCACCCCTAGGGACCCTACAAGGGTTGTTTCTCAAAGGGTACTTAGTCTTCATGATGTCTAACCAAAGGCTGTTCTCAAGGTATAATAGTCTTTTGCAATGCTTCATGACTAATGCACGATGCCAGATCTTGAGATCAAGTAAACCAAAGCCACCCATGCCCTTCGGGAGTGTAACAGTGTGCCAATCAGCATAATGGATAGCATGAGCCGTACCTGCACCACACCATAGGAATCTCCTCATCAACTGTTCCATCTGCTCCACCACCCCTCGTGGAACCACACAATGGCTCATCACAAAATTTGGAGACGACTCCAAAACAGCCTTGCTCAACAGAATCCTTCAAGCCAAGGAGAGGGGGCGTACCTGCCACTTAGCAACCTGATGCTCAATTTTCTGAATCAAAAAGTTGAAATCTATTTTCTTGAATAACTTAGCCGAAATAGGAATACCTAGGTAGGAGAGTGTATTTCCCTTTGGGATACCAAGCTTAGAGGACACAAGCTTCATCTTTTTCTTCTTCATACCTCTACTGAAGAAAATTCTAGATTTCTCATGGTTAACATTGAGCCCAGTGAACTTACTGAACTTATGGAGCATTTTCTTGATAACAGACACAGACTTATGTAAACCAGGTGGATAGATAATAATATCATCAACATATAAAAGGTGCGAGATAAGGGGGCCATTGGAGGTGCATCTAAAGCCAAGTAACGCCTGATTCTCATACTTACGCGTCAGCATAGAGAAAAATTATGATACCAGAGTGAACAAATATGGGGATAAGGGGCAACCCTGACGAAGACCCCTGCAAGCCTCAATCCATGGTACTCTATCTCCATTCAGCAGAATACCAAATCTTGGGGAGGTAATACAAGCAAGAACCCACTTGCACCATGTCGGTGGGAATCCAAGGAGTTGCATCATCTCGTCAATGAATTGCCATCTCACACTGTCGTACGCCTGTTCCATATCCACTTTCACAGCCATCAAGCCCACTTTGGATGAGGATGAATACATTCTCGCCTCCATCTCCTGCGCAATAAAGATGTTGTCGGAAATGGATCTCCCGGGAAGAAAAGCTCCCTGCTCTCTAGCAATAACCTCAGATAGTACTCCTTTGAGTCTTTCTGCCAAGATCCTGGCGACAATTTTATAAATGACATTGCTGAGGCTAATTGGCCTGAAGTGTTCAGGCTTAGAAGCACCTTGCCTCTTGGGAATAAGTACCACCAGTGTATCCTTCCATGCTTTAGGCATGTAATTCTCCTTGAAAAAACAAAGAACAGCCTTTATAATATCCATATGAGTGATAGTCCAGTAGCCTGTAACAAACTCTATTGTGATGCCATCCATCCCCGGTGCTTTGTTTCTCCTACTAGTCATAATAGTATTGGCCACCTCCTCCTTAGTGATTCCACGGGTCAACAATTCTCTGTTCTCCAAGGTTATGCAGTTGTGTGACAGATGCCGTGGGGAGGGTGCAACCCACGAATCACCCCGCCATTTTGTGCCAAAGAACTGTAATAAGATGTTGCTAATGTCGACCCTCGATTCCACCCTGTTCCCCTCTTCATTCCTCATATGAGATATATTGTTATTATGCCATCTAGTTGTGGCTGCAGCATGAAAAAACTGTGTTCTTATCCCCCAGTTGTACCCAATGGATCTTCGCTGTTTGGCACCACCACTTCTCAAGTGCACACGCAATTCAGAAATGAGATTACCAAGCTGGGTGTTCTCCTCCTCATTCAGACCCTGTCCTGCCTCCTTTTCTTGTAATTCACTAATCCTCCTCTCATACTCCCTGTTTGTCCCAATAATGTCCCGCATCTCCCTCATACTCCACCTGCGCAGAGCCACCAGGCACCGACGAAACTTAGTAAAGAGGCTATCCATACAATTCCCCCTAGTACTTCTGGACCACATATGCTTCACAATACCGACAGACTCGGGATGGTCAAGCCAAATGTTCTCAAACTGGATCCTGCTGTGATTCAGTTTTGCCACATTTGTGCTCATATCAATCATAAGAGGGTAATGATCAGACCCGATCCGGGCGAGGTGAGTCACCATGGTAGCTGGGAAAACATTCAGCCCATTTGTATTCATAGAGCCCTATCCAACCTCTCCCAGATTCTGGCATTCCCCTGCTTGCCGTTGTACCAAGTGAACCTGCTGCCAACAAAACCTAGATCAAGAAGCTGAAGATCTTGCATAACCTCTGAAAACTCCTGCTGGCCAAGTCCACAGTTGTATGCCTTACCCCCCCTCTTCTCCTCTTGGGACATCACAATATTGAAGTCCCCCACAACAATCATAAGGTCATCTCCCTCCACCTCCACTCTCAACATATGCCAAATATCCCTGCGCCTATAGGGGTTATTAGGAGAGTATACCACAGAGCATTTTAGATATGAGCCTCCTAGGAACTTGATACCAAAGATAACCATATGCATGGAAGAGCGAGTAACCACCAGGTCAATGTAGTGCCTCCACAAACTAACAATACCAGCCGACTTCCCCTCGGAAGGCTGAGTAGCAAACATCCAATCCCTACCGAGAAGAAAGTCAGCATCACGTCTGTCGAAAGATCGAACTCTAGTCTCCACAAGTACCACCACCCCTATATTTCCTTCCCTAAGAAATCTCTGTAGGTAGCTACGTTACTTTCTTTTCCTTACCCCCCTAATGTTCCAAATAGCAATCTTAATCATTAGCAAATAGGGTATTTCCCCCACAAAAATTCCTTCGATTCTTTCGCCAACAAGGCTTCAATCACAGAACGCATCCCCAAACATACAGTGACGATGTGAAGAAAATGTGTTTCAGGAGTGCAAACGCTTGCAGCCCCCACGCACCGAAACCCCTCCAAACAAGCAGCGATCGCCTGCATCGACCCAGTGAGCGCATCTTATATACTGCGTCCAGCGTACCTACGACTTGCTACATCACTTAGCATCACCAACACCCACAGCGCATCCAAACACCTCCAGCATGTACCAACACCTCCATCTCGTACATCCAGCTCCACCAATGTACACCCGCGCCGCAGCGCACTCCAGCACCTCCAGTACCACCAACACCAACATCTGCTGCAGTCCACGTTTTGCAGTTGGGGGGGGAGCCCCTCAAACCATAGCAGTATGTTTGTCATTCAAGCTGCTGTTACGGTCTTCCTCCTCCACATTGTCCACTGGCATTGCTTTCTTACCCTTGTCACCAGTCAAGACTTCATGTCTGTTGTTAGGGGCACTCCTCGTAATGCCCTTTGGGTCCCATGGCCTCTGAATTGGCTCCCTGCCCCTAACAATCGAAGCACTTCTTCTTCTTCTGATTGCAATTCTATCTCGTCCCTCCTCCCGTTTGAGACCCCCAACAGTGCTGTCCACCGCATGAGATCTCTGCCCGGTATTCTGGTGATCATTTGTGTTCCGAATTGGCCTTCTCTTTCTCGGCTGGACAACCATCCAAGGCCCCAGACCTTCTCTCACTACCTCGTCCGCATGCATATCCTGAGTCTAAGCTGGTGGCACACACGGGGGAACCACAGCAGGGGATTCAACAAAAATGCTCCCATTAGAGGCAGGCAATTCCTCGCTTCCAGCGATACTGTACGCAGCAAGTCCAGTGTTCGTTGCTATGTTTTTAACAGTTTCCGTTTTCATTTTCTTTTTCGTACAATGCTCTACCACATGTCCAACATGGCCACACGCATAACAGATACGCGGCAGGCCCTCGTATTCAATAGGTTGTAAAGATTTGCCCAAGTCACCACTGAGCCATAACCCCGACTTAAGCGTCTTTGTGAGGTCCATCCATACACAGACCCTGGCATATGAAGTCCTTTGCATTTGTGCAGTCCAGTCATCTAGTAGTATGGGTTCCCCTACATTCTTGGCAATTTTTATGATATTTTCAACACCCCAATATAGTAGTGGTAGCGCAGGAAAACGAATCCAAACGGGAGCACACATAGCAGCATCAGGTGACGGCTTGAAATCTGGTTCCCACAAATCAAGACCCATTGCTTGCCCCGCCACCTGCCATGGACCACCCAGCCATATCTTATTTTGGTCTTCCACTGAATCAAAATGTAAACAAAAGCGATTAAAAGGTAATTCCATGACACGGAATTCACTAAGATGACCCCATCTTCTTGTCAAGATTTTAGCAATGATAGCAAACGGAAGGGAATTTCCATAGACTCTGCCAATGAGATCATGCTGATGAAAGATCCTACGCCTTGAGCAAGCTTCGTGTGACAGAATGACCACATCGTTTTCCATAATGTTTTGGGTTAGAGCCGCTCTTTCCTTAATATCGACCATTTTGGGGGCTATAAAGGAAGTGGCTGCTCCATACCGCGGGTTATTGTTGGCAGTGAGAGCCTCACGGAAGGAGACTCTCACTTTCGATTTACCAGGCTGCCCACCCTTGTACAATACATCCACATCACCATCACGCATGCCCACATCCCACATCGCAACTGCATTGTCTTCCGCATTAGCTGAAAACCCTGCTGTATATAGACCCTTCCCAACTGTGAGAGCGGCATCACTTTCATATATTCTCACCTCATCACCAGCATCCTTCACACACTCATCCTCCTGCTTCAGCACAGAACACACTGCCCTCACACTCAAAGGGGAGTCATCCTCGCCGCTGCACGACTGCTCCACAATGTCCGCAATACTCAGCGACCCCGCATTAGATGAGCATTCAGCCTGGTGAAAAACGGGATTAGCATCTGAGAGCTCATTTCTCAAGACTTCATCAGTCAACCCCTGCATCAACTTCTTGCCCTTATCCCATCCCCCCTGTACATCCTCCGCAATATTCTTCTCACGGTTAGGGGATGAATTTCCATAGTTTTTCAGCTTCTTGTTCCTCCTAGTAGCCTTTGCTCCCACCATTTGAGACGACTTAGGATTAGAGGAGAAACAAAGCACCCAATAATGGATGAGCACCCCAACAATCCAATCATGCTAAGGCTACCTGCAAATAATCATCCAGCATAGTACAGAATAACAACAAAAATATAGATTGCCCCGTGAATCAGCAACTGCAGGATGAAGCGCCACAAGGACTCCCTGAAACGCAGGCACGAATACCAAGCACACCAAGTAGCGAAACCCTAGCAATGGAGTTTCTAGAATTTACCTCAAAGCTTGCACAATAAGTATGAGAAAAACAAGGAGCTCCAGGTCCTGACGCTCCCAAGTGCTCGAGCTTTAGATGCAGGGAAAAGCACAAGTGCGAAGAAACGACAGTGCCGTGCAAAGAGAGTCTGCACTACACGCCGTGAGGTTGCACACAGGGATACGCAGAGGGTCCACATAGAGAAAGCGTGGTGTGAGATTCACCCGCGCCGGCGGGACTGTGCAGTGCGCAAGTGCTGCACCGTTATAAACAATTTTTTCTAGGTACTGTGGAATCATGTTTTCATGTATTATCCATCCATAACTAATGAGTTTATAAACAATAATACTCCATATGATAGTATAAGATCGAGGGCTGGTTTGATTACTTAAAATTTTTACTTTTAATCACAAAAATACTTATTTTAGGTAACGTTAAGCAACTTAACTAATTATATTTATTTATAAATTATGGGGTATATCACTATCTTTTTTCATTTTATTATTTTAATTGTTCAAAAAGATCTTTTATTCTCACAAAGTAAATAAAAGTTTTCTATTTTTTAAACTAATAAGCAAAGATGTTTTGGACAAATTCAAAATAAGTATTTCTAAACAACAAATCTTTAAACACAACATTTCAACAACACTTAACATCACTCTTCAAACTTATTTTTCATTAAATTGTTTAATATTCAATTGGGGCCAACCAGCATTGAGCCAACATCTCTCAAATGATGTGAATCAAGCATTTGTCCATGCTACAAAATTGAAGGATTTTTTCCATTCTATCATCTGTTTGTTATCCTCTAATTTTTACAATTATTTCACCATTAGTAGACCATAAAAATTGCATCCATAACCATGCCATCACTAACAAAGTTTGCCCCACTATATGCATCTCAGCCTTCACATTCCAAAATTTTTGAAACACTACCTTTTTCATCTAAAGAACAAATGGATCAACCCCTCTATATGCATCTCAGTCTTCACATTCCAAAATTTTTGAAGCACTACCTTCTTCATCTAATGAATAAATGGATCAATAATTTAAGGTTTGTTTAGCTTAAGAAATTATCGAATATATTACTAAAAGATTTATATGTTTAATTTATTATCACTTTTGTTTTCTACATTTTCCATTTGAATCTTTAACATCTCTAGTGACATCCTTATATATTTCAATCTCTAAATTATTTTAATTTAAGCTTTGAAGCATGCTCTTTATTAAATAATAAAATGCCTATCAACTGAATGATATTCCAAAAGATATTACCTTTTTTTGTAATGTACTTCTCAAGACAATTGTTAGTATAAAATTCATTTCATGATCAATATTTTTCAAAGAGAAATTTCTTCTAAAATATCAAACACAACAACTTATGAATATAGTTGTACTACATCTCACAAACGAGTGAACGTTATGCTTTTGATGTGAAAAATGAGCTCCTCTTAGTATGAATTTGAATCAAATATGCCCTTTTCCCCTTTCCATTCCATATCTATATGTAGATTGTGTTTCGAATAAAAATTGCCAGTATGTAATTTATGTGTTAATGAGTCTCGTATGAACCGGGAGGTTCAAGTTCAAATAGGGGCAAATTCCTCAAATTCACTTAAAAAATATAAATGGTGCAAACATTCTCCTTGTTTCTTTTGAATGCCAAGGCTATATCATTAGTTTCTAAACTTATTAAGAGAAAAAGATGAAAGCATACCTTATAATATTTCTCACTTAATTCAACTCTACTAACAAATTAATTCAACTTATTTTTTGGACCAATGTATGCTTTAAAACAAAGAGAATTACAAAAATATCCTAAAATCATTCAACTTGATCTTAGAAAACTAAAATTCTAGCAACATATAGTAAAATATATTGGCAATACAAGTGAAAACATGCCCATTCTTGTAATTTTAGGGCATAAAGGACTCTATATAATTACAACTCTGCCATCTAATTAATAGAAGCACTTTAAAAATTAAAAAAACCTCACTAGGTCATATTTTTTAATAACATATAATTTATAAGGGTACAACTTAGATTGACAATGATTTCTCTTTGCTAATGGTACAAAAAAATATCAAAGGCATAAAATATAATACTATGCACAACTTCAACAACGATTTAGTAAAAGTCGATGAACGCTTAGTTTTCAAAACAATGGGTGATGAAAAGGAATATAGTTCAACACCCAATACCATACATGAAGATCACAAAGCAGTAGGTCAATCAGATGCTGAACAAATTATTACATCTGACATGAATATTATGGCAATGGAAGAGGAAGCAATGATCAAATCCATCATCTGCAAAATACATTCTGCAACCATCAAATTGTTTTAAGGGCTTGGGGCAACAAAAAATGCATTGCTTTAGTTGCTGTTTTAGAAACCCTCACAGACAAATGTACTTCAATCACTCAACCATATTGTTTTAATGGCTTGGGCCAACAAATAATGCATTGCTTCAGTTGTTGTTTTAGAAACCCTCATGGACAAATGTACTTTAATCACTCAAACAAATTGTTTTAATGGCTTGGGCCAACAAAAATTGCATTGCTTCAGTTGCTGTTTTAGAAACCCTTGTGGACAAATGTACTTTACTCACTCAACCAAATTGTTTTAAAGGCTTGGGGCAACAAAAAATGCACTTAGTTGCTGTTTTAGAAACCCTCGTGGACAAATGTACTTTAATCACTCAACCAAATTGTTTTAATAGCTTGGGGCAACAAAAAATGCATTGCTTCAGTTGCTGTTTTAGAAACCCTGATGGACAAATGTAGTTTAATCACTCAACCATTGTTTCTATGGTAATCTAGTGGTTGTATCTGAGTTTGATGGTGAGGAACCCCAATCTCATAGGCATTGACACGAGTAGCAAATTGGAGCGAACATATGGATTAACTGGCTGATAAAACCTCCAGAGAGATGTTAACAAACATCAACGTTTTTGAATCACCCCAAAGACAAGGCTTTAAACACCAAGAGATTATAGAGTATGAAGAGAATGAAGATGGTAAAAGTTGAAAATTGATTTTTTTAGTAAACAAATAGCTTTTTTCAGAACATTTTTAAAACTAATGTAATGAAATTGTACACACTGTAATATACTAAACATCCCAAAAATCCAATGGCCATGTACCTGTAGAAGGTATGTCAATTTTGAGTTTCTGGAAGGGACATGATTCTCCTTCTTGGCAATTGCAAATATAACATCGCTCAGTGAAAACAAGCTTTTGTTAATTGCATGTTTCAAGGACAAAACGAACTTTTGGATATGCCTCTACAACAAGAATTTTCAGCGTAAATGAGAAGAAATTCTTGCCTGGTTTTCCTTTAGACGATCTTTGATCCAGCCACTTTTAGCAAGATGCTTGCTTCTGGCAAGATCTATCAGGTTCAAAACACCTTGAACCTGTTGTTTCGTGGCCTGCAATGAAAGAGTCAGGTCAACAAATGTCTTAGGTAACAAGCTTAATGGCTCAAAGGAACAAGGAACAGCCACCACTCACAGCATTCACCCCATATATTTTTAAGGTGAAAACAAAATGGCTTCTTGATGATTGTTCATTCATCTAAATCTTGCCTACTGACCTGATGAACAAAGTAAAACCTGAATCATTAGTTCCAGTCTTTTGCGATGATAGTCTTGTGGCTAGTTTGGTTGGGAAAGAGAAGAATGATCTAGAAGTGAAAATATGTTGATACAGAATCGTACGTTTAAAAGCATGCAAGCAAAACACAGCTTGGTACCTCAGAATATGGAACATGAAATGAAAGCATACACATGCCATATTCAATTAGCCACCAGAAACCAAAAAACAGAAGATGAATGCATGCATGCAAGCAAAACAAAGCTTGGTACCCAAGAATATGGAACATTTGGGAAACTGAATGCACATGATGTATTCAGTTGGCCACTAGAAACAAGAAAATAAAAGATGAAAGCATGCTCCAATTAACTATGTCTATGCTGATTTCAATTACCTGCTCCTTGCAGCTTGATCAAGCAGAAAGGAAATTTCCTTTATGCTACACACATTGACAACAGTAAGGTCTGGCACATGTGTATTACCAGCTGAATCGTGCTTGATGGTATATTGCTTGTTAAGAAGAGTTAGACAACTACTTGTGCTACGATTGGGTGATAACAAATCATGAATTGTTTCAATGTAGATCTCTAACATTGATGCCTGTAAAAGATGAAAAGCAAGGTTTGAAAGTAGGAAAGATTGAGCACAATTTACGTTTTCTTCTAAATTGACATTCACACCTGTATTTTGTAAGTCCAACCCTGGCATTGTAGTGATTGGCTAGTCTCAAAGATCTGCTCCAAGGAACGTGGTATTAATCCTTTCTACTCAAGGGCTTCAGGCTTGCCCATCATGGTATAAGTTTTACCATAACCAATTTGTCCATAAGCAAAGATTCAAAACTTTTTAAATAAGAGATAGTAAAACAAGGAGTTAAGAATAATGAATGAGAGCTGAAGCTTGTCATATGCATTTTCTCCAAGATAGAGAATTAATGTTGAAGACCAAACTGGGCATTCAACTAGCTCAACAACTGGTTGTCCACATTTATGTCTGTTGTAGGAACTAGATATGAAAAGATTTTTGAAAAAAAGTGAATGAAGAAAATAGAAACACATCAAAAACAAAATAACAGAAAAATTTATCCCAACTATAGGTTAAAATTTCAGATTCATTTACACTAAATTAAAATGTTTGTTAGATAAAAACAAAATACTGTTAAATCACTACTCCTTGGCTTAGCTACTTCGATTAATTCATTTTTTACCATTTCAGCATTTAACAGTGTAAAATAAACCAATATACTGGACAAGCTCAAAAAGCTATTTCAACCAGTCATACTTTAGTTCCTTCCAAGTGAAGGCCAACCCACCCCAACAAGCTTAAAAAACAATAAATAAAAACAAAAAAAGTATAATTAAGTTTATAAATGAAGAGACATGCAAAAAAACCCATTCAATAGAATAACAATTTTTATTTTGATCTGTAACATGAAATAAGTTGGCAATAAACATTGATCAATTATATGAATTTTCTAACCTTGCTAGAGCATCTGATGATATATGAGGCATTTTATCAAAGGTTATAGTAGCTTCTTTAAAATTAAAAAAATTTATATGGTTTTAGAAATACAAAATACCTTCTCATAAAGATTCATTTGATTTAAACACTTATACTCAAACAATTTTAAAAATCACAGTCTTGACCATCTATACTAGCATCCTTAATGCAAGTATTGAGGCTAACTATAGATTTTAAGAAACAAAAGAGAATTTGAGTTAAACAATTACTAGGTGTAGTGGGGTACTACAAAAAGGAAGCTTTTCCAAGTTCACGATTTGAACTTAGAAATAATAAAGAGATAAACAAAGAAAAAATGACCATAAGAGAGAAAATCAAATATAGCCAATTAAATATTCTCCTTTCTCTCTCTCTCTCTCCTCCCTCCACTCAACTCCATATGCTAAATACCAAGAATATATTTATGGACAATTAAGTCATTAGAAAACCCATTTACATGACAAGGTATTATTGAATTCCATGACAATAAAAATAGTATTTTATTTTGATAATAATAAACACTTTAAATATTTATTATGAAATCTAATTTATCTATTTAGTATATTCTATAAATTATCATAAGATAGGTAGACTCATAGATCACCTATTGTGGAGAAGATAAGAATACTCTAAAGTGAAGACAAAAATGTTTTACTACTATGATAATCATGTGTCCAAGAAGCACCTCAAAGAACTTTAGAACTTCATAGAAAATGTATATGGATTAAAATCTAATTTGCTATGTTATTTCAAGAGCTTGCACTACATTACGTAGGAATTCTAAATTTCATTTTGTTGTGCTCTTTTAACCAAGGATTTTACTTCAATCTATTTTGTGAAGCAATCAACTATCACAACAAAATACCAATGTTTGCCCAAGGAAAAGTTTTTCATAAACTAGGAAATGCTATAATACATTAATGGCTTTCATTGATCCTATTAGTCATTAAGGTAAATGTCTATTAAAATGACAATTTTTAATCTCAACATATTGTGCAACATTCTTTTGCATTGTTGGCTAGCACAATTCTTGTTAAAAATACTCATGGCTAGGTTATAACCAAAAGAACTGCTTCAATAATCCACAAAATAAATGGATTTAATACTGTCAAACAACTTGAAAGGTTGGATAACATTATTCCAAATTTTTAAGAACATGAAAGACATAACAGACGAGCTTCTTAATTCCATCACATTCTCATAGTATTTTATAAGCTACAATCTGATTTCGCCTCTTAATGGCTTGAAAATGGTTAATCCTCGACTTCATAGCAAGATGTGATTCTACACAACGTAGCAATTTGACCATCTAACTTATATAGGTCTCAAAATGTCTTTGGTGAATGCATTTTCAAAAAGACTCAAACGCCATCAGGGTTAGCTTCAATTCCTTTCTTTAAACGTGCTTTATAAGATGCCAAAATTGCACTCGAGTGGATTGACATGCAACCCAAATTTTCATAATTCTTGAAAGTTCTCTTTAAGATCCTCAACATAGGAGAAGAATGATTGCTTTTGACTAAAAACTCCTCAACGTATGCATCAAGATTCATTCCTCATTGATGGCTAAAAACTATATTAACCATGTACTAATATGTTGCCCTTTTAGTTTTTAAAACAAATGACATGGCCTTTTAGCAACATATTGAAAATTGATGATAGATGAAGTTTTTCATAGTCAAACTCAAAAATCCTGATCTATTGTCATCCAAAGAAGGCATTCAAAAAAGCTTAAATTATTAAAAGTTGCAATCAAGCTCATTGAATCATCAATTCTTGACAAAAAAGAAAACTTTGGTCAAGCCAAATAAGATAAAAATAAGAGTCAACACAAATGTGTCATTTGTCATTACTTTTCTTGATAAGGAAAAACTTTTCCAACCACTTGAGGTATTACACAACAAAATTGAATCCAACCTTAAGAATATAAGCTAGTTCTCTTTAGCTAGGGCTTGTTTTTCTTTGCTAAGTGTGTCTTCTTCTATCATATTCTTAAGCATTCAAAGATAACACTAAGATGTTGGTAAAACATAACTCAAGTAACACCAACCATGTCAAAACAAGACCATGCAAAAATATCAATGTACTGAGCTAGGAGTGAGAGAATGGTCTCTCTTTGCTATTAATTCAAACCCTTTGCACTCCATTGAAGTTAACAAATATAGGTATACTTTGGAAGGAACTAAAAGATCAACAAGAAAAGAAAAAAAGATCGATGAAGAAGAACCAAGACGTCCTATAAATTGACGAAATGCCACGACTTCCCATCGTTGTACTCAGGTAGCAACTCTTCAACTGAAGCAGTTCTCCTTAAGCATGTGAAACCTAATGGCAAAAGACTTTATTTGAACACAAGGGATCAAAGAGTGTGAGGAGTGCCTGATGGGTGATGACCAAGATTGAAATTACTTAACAAAGAGTAATTGTTTGTAGGATTTCAGTTTGAAGGGTTTAAAAATAAATAATCCTACATTGACTATAAAGAAAATGATTTGGAGATTTATGCGAAAATTTAGCATTAAAATGTCTAAAAAAATTTTGAGAATAAAACCCTCTTTGGTCTGAATCGGATGATCAAATTAAACAATATCTCGACATAATAAAACTAGGTTGTAAAGTTTATACACACAAGGTGTTGAAGCCATAATGTGAAATTTATTTATTTTAGGTAAATCAAACATTACAAATAATGATATTGTCATGTTCATAAAATTTTCCATCTACATGACTACTTATATTTCATTCCCATTTGCGAAAAAAAGAAAGCTAACTTTAAGCTTAGTTTATTCTCCTAAGAAGCTGATTGGAGAACCAACATAGGGGAGAACACGACTTAAACAATTGCCCATCTTATTGAAGGCTTTCCAAAATAAAGAATCAACAAAACTACGATATCCACAATACCAAACACACACATATGTTTGCAATAAGTCATGTGAGCACGATGGTGGTTTTAAGAAATTCTAAATAATATAGAAGCTTTGGCTCAAAAGAGATTGGAAGCAAATAAAATATTCTCATTATTACATTTGACAAAGTGTTTGCCTAAAAAGATTTTAGAATTAATTTATAAGGGCATGCTTGATTCCCTCCAAAGATCACCAAAATAATACTGACATGTACTTAAACTTGTCTCCATGGCCCTAAAGACAAATGAAAAGTCTCAATAGGTCTTAAATGGTTTTCCTTCAAGGTGATGCAACACTAAATGTGGAGTTTGAACCTCCTTTAATCCATAGAAACTACATAAAGCATAAACCAATCACAAAGCTACTCAGATCAAACCTTGCTTCACAATTTTTGTAGATGATGAAACATAACTTTGTTCATTTCATATGGTAGCTCTTCATGATTTATGAGTGCTTTAAAATAGTTTATTATAGTACATCATAGTTCAGTTCGAATTTTTTTGGTTACTTCACTTGGCACCACATTAGGCACCTTTCCATAGATTAAGACAACAGGAGGCATGGTTGTGAGCTTTTCATGGATTTTCAATCTCTTTGATACTTGCTTTGGCTAGTTAAGCTCCATTTTGGATGAATTCCTTTAAACGAATTACATAAAAAGTGCCTAGGTTTAGAATAGCATTATCTTTTTTTATTTCTTTATGATCTCTCTTTATTTCTTCATGCTTTCTTTCCTAAAATAAGTTCCTGAAAATTAAGAAGAGTTTAATTAAGAATTTTATTTCCATGAACATTTCATTCCATTTTTATTCTTTTTCAAGAACTCTTGTATTAAAAAAATATAAGATAAATGAAAGTTTTAGATAATTGTTTTTGGTGATAACTCTTGCATAGCTTGAGGGCTTATGTTTAACTAGACTTGAATATCAATCGAACATCTTGAAACTCTTAATGACCTCCTTCTTCCTCTCTTTTTTTTCTTTTTTATTCCTTCTTAGTCTAAGAAAACTCAATAAACTTAAAAACCATCTTTAACCTCAAAACCCTTACCTTTTCATCCTTGCTTAAACTTTTGCCAAATACCTCACTCCAAAACCTCCAAAATTATAACATGCTTTCCCTTTCTCAAGTTTGCCTCACCTAAAATTAAATCACTACCTCTGCTCTTCATTCCTCCCTTTCACTCTCAAAACCCTCACTTTCATCATCCTCTCTCTACAAACCCTTGGTCAAGCCTTGCTTCCTCTTAAATAAAGCCAATTAACCATCTAACAAGGACCTAAGAGAGCTACTTTATGTCTCTCTTTCTCCCTTCCTACCATAATATTATTGTAGGAAGCCTTCTTAAACAATTTTTGTAATCAAACACTTCATGGTTGATAACCAAAGGTAATGTGGCAATAAGAATTTACTTGAGAGATACATTCAATGGAGTATTCTCAAACACTTGAAGAGGTATCCAATGGTCTAAGATGGATGATAATGATGTTATCAATTACTCCCTTAATAAAAATATTTAGATTTCTTCATTGTTGAGGTGAGCTCATAGGTAATTACCATAAGCCTTCTCTTGCTTTCAAATGTGTTGGTAATATATAAGTCTTCTTCATTAACTAAGAGTAATAAAAGTTTTTCAACAAGATATGAGATGATAAATAAAGCCTTGGCTTCTCAAATTCATTGGCCCAAAGAAAAACTATTAAGGATACTTGAGTCACCTGGCTTTCATCTAGGTCCACCTCGCTTAGGAATTCTTGGAAACATTGGTGGTAAAATTTGGGGTTTCCATTTCAATTTTGACTAAGGTCTGGCAAACATTCAACCAAAATTTTTTGGCTTGACATAACTAGCAATGGAAGAAGCAAATATCCTTTTCAAGAACTTGAAATTGGGAATAACGAGATACCTTCTAAAGCCACTTCGATGTTGCATCCATGAAGCAAGATGGAGAAAATTGTTCACTTAATTGCACCAAAAAGCAAGAAAAAAATACGTAAGTGTCTCGAATTCACATTGAAAAATTTATGGGTCTGATTTGTGATAACAGAAAGTAGGAATTTGAAATTTAGAAGGGATAATAAAAAAAATCTCCATTAAAAGAGGGTCAATTACAATGCCAACATAAGAAGAATAGCTAAGACGCATCATACACCATGCCACACTCTTTGCTAAATGAACACATCCAAGGATAACAAAGGTAAAAAGGAAATTAAGAAGTGGCAAAAACAAAAGGTATCCCACTTGCAGAAATTAATTAACTAGCAGACAAATAAAGGGAGATGAATGAGTTGAAAAAGGATAGTTCATCATAAGAAAATGAACAAGCTCATTTAAGACAATTGAAACTTGAGCTAAAATCATAGAATTTAGTGGAACAAGAATTTCAAATGGATAGAAATGACCTTCACAAAAATATTTCCAAATGTTACTAAAAGATGTGAAAGAATGGCTCAAAAGGAGGATCATTCTTAAGAGGTGGAGGGATAGAATTATTGATCACTTATATCACTGAAACATTAAAAACAAGATCATCAACAAACACAACTTTTTGAACTGTAGTTCTCATATTCTATCTACTCACTAATTCCAACATGCAATGTTAGAGAAGTGTTGAAATTAATTACAAATTCCAAGAAGAAGAAATGATTTACTTCCCTTTAGCTAAAGAAACACAAGAAGGTAATTTTGAGTTATTACAAAAAGGAAGCTCCTTCAAGTTAAAATATAAGACTTAGGTAAGAGTAGAGAAGGATAAGCAAAGAGAAATTCCATAAAAGAGAAAAAAATAATATTTAGCGAAATTGCCCACCTCACCCAAATGGTACATAAACTAAACCATAATGGAGTGGCAAGTTAATTATAACCAAAGAACAAGACCTTTTGCACATTATAAATTTTCAAATTTCATTAATATTTTGTCCTTCTTTGAACTACGTTTTATCCTATTCAACTTGAACAATGATAATACCAATCATGCTTGATGAATCCTATTCAATCTGGAATTGAGAGTGATCCGTGTGACCCAACACCTTGAGAGCTATTTCTCTAACACTTGATTTCTAGAAATCTTAAACCTTTTAACCTTGTTCTCATGAAAAGGTTTGTCATGGAAGGCTAGTCCAATTTTAAAAAGACATGCCTCATGTTAATCATCAAGCAAATGATGATGCAGCAAATTGTAACCTAACATGATAACTTTGCATATTCATACAACATAAAGGGTAAATAGCTATCATAACACTTACTAAAATACGATTAAATAAGTGATCATGGTTTTTCTCTTGCATGCTATACAAATAACTAAAATAAAAATATCTAAACAAATGCCTCTTGCTCCATATTTTGAGATAATAAATGTACCATCTCTTAATATTTATGCATCCATGAACATAAGGTTTAATAAAATCTTAGTTAGATTGCATGCCCATAAGAAGAACATAAGAAAATATCTAAATTTAATTTATTTACTAATAAATGATGAAAACATTAAAAACGTGGATAAGATAAAATTCACAAAAGAAAACTGAAATAAAATATATTACATAATGGATTTAATGCCTAGAATATATCACCTTATATCCATCAAGTGCACTTTGCACTAGCTACGAGATTTCTAAAAACACATCATACTGAGATGACTCGTGAGAAAAAAATTTGTCAAAAGTGAAACATTACTTTTGAGCTGTTTACAAATAAAGCAAAAGAAAAAGCATCAGTTGTAGAAGGCTCATCCTTAAAGATTATAGTTTTCATAAGACATTATAAAACAAATGAAAGCTTGCATGTAATAAAATAGAAAAAAATTCCTTACCACTATACATCAAATCAATGCCTCTCCCAAGAGACTCAATGCTTGTTGGATATGAAATAACTGAACCTTCTGCTCCCATGGCACCAACGTCTGACAAAAAAGGTCGCACTCTACAAAAAACTCGAATGTTTCCGTTTAGTTCCTGCAAATCATTAAACCTCAGTAAAAGTATAATATGTGTGGTATAAATATCAGATATGAATATACATTTTCGACATGTTTCTTATACAACTTTCCAATGGAATGGCTATCAAAGGCTCTAAGATTTTAAGGAAAAAAGTGACAAAGAAAAAGAACTTTTTCTTTAAGACAAATGTCTAGGGTTCAAATGCTAGATTGCCAATCAAATTTTAAGTGTTTTGTTGCCCAATGATGCAGCTTTTATGAAAATATCAAAATATTAACAAACACTTTGGCATGGAGAAACATATCCTTGCAAATGGAGACACATACATGGCTTGTGCAAAAGAAGAAATTAAGTGATACACATTCTTGTTTATTGGTTTGGGACCAAAACCAGAATTTCAAATAGTTGAAAACTGATTTCAGTCCAACACTCAGCCAAATTATTGGTTTGGTTCAACTAAAGGTTTCAGCTAATCTTGGCTAAAATCACTCTCCACCACCCTCAACCTAATTTTTGCTTCCAAATCCATTACAAAATTACCTAAATACCTTCATTTTCTAAAAATAAAAAAGCTCGGGTGGGTAAGTTAGAAAATGCTCTTAATAGCTACAAAAATTGTTCTAATGGATGAGATTTACAAGACTTAGTGTCACCGAATTTCAAACACCAAAGAATGGTTTCACATTAAATTTCTCTTTTGTTAAAATTTCTCTTGCTTAATTATCCATAACATTACTTTTATGTTTATTCTTTTAATAATTTGCTAATTGAAAACATAAATAAATATTGCCTAATTTAAATGTTTAATTATATAACATTGATTTTGAATCTTATCCTTTTATTGTAGTACCTACTTTTATCTTTTCAACAATACTCCTTTAAGTCACTTAGATAGATTATGGCCACTCAATTTTTTAACAATATTTTTTTATAATTTATTTTTTTGCATCACCTAGCCACACAGACAAGTGATCATTATTGTTTTTAATTGTGTTATTTATATCATTTCTTTTTCAGTAGCCAACCCCATAACTATATGGACAAATGGTGACCTTATTAATTTTACAAAATATCCCATTTATTTTCAATAGTTCATTTCTTTTCAATGCTGCATGTCCACCTTATCAACAGTTAAGCACATTCGTTTTGTACACGCACAGGCTACCTGAATGCATGGATAGACCATTGGATCGGCCATAAATTTGTGCACCTCAGGATGCACGCTGGTAAAGACAGACGTTGATACGTGCAAAATTTATAAAATTTGAGAATTTTTTTAATTTTCGATCAAAATCACATTTTTTGTGTTATATTTAAAAATTGTATCTCAACCACTACATAAAAGGTAGAAATAATGAATGAAATAATTCAAAAGAAATAAAAAAAATGCAAAAAAAATCTGAGACATCAAAACTCATAGAAAGTCTGAGCTTGAGAAATTCAACGAGTTTTGAGAATCAGAATTTCGTAAATTCAAAACCCTTTAAAGGAAATCTTCTTGAGGAATCCAACCTCCTTGAGGTAAAAAACTTCTTATCCTTCTCTTTCTCCTACTTTTTTTCTCACCATTATTACACTTCCACTTTTGTTGTTATCATTCTAGAAAAAAACCTATTGACGAGAGTTCAAGACGAGAAAACCTCACAAGCAGATCATTGATAATCGATTCTAATGAAATGACAACACTATTATTAGAGTCACAATTGTTGAAAGTCACCAACCATAATTTACTAACAAAGTTTCTAGGACAAGTGCTACTTTGGAAGCATTAATAAATGGCATGGCTAAGAGTTGTCAACAATAACTCATCATGTTTCTTTACAATTTAACATTGGGCAACTAACAAGGAAAAGAAGTAGCATGTCAACATCCCAACTACCTTATGCCCAAGCACTCACATCAGAGGAGCATGCACCTATAAGCCCCAAGTTATAGGGATCATGGTTCCATTTGCAAGAGGAAAAGAGCAAATCTAAGAAAAAAAATGAAAAAAAACCAATGATATCAAAAGGTACCTTGTTAGTGAAATATCTAAATCTTTTTACCACTCACATTGCTTTTATTGTCGCTAACTCATAGTACTTCTAAGGCATTGTGAGTACTATAGAGATCACAATAAACTCTTAGGTCACTCACAACTTCAGAGGTTGTCAATGTTTGTTTGAAATGGAAAAACATAACATGCAAACAAACAAAACAAACAAAATAAAATGGCATTTACATCCAACATCAAGTGTATTACAAGAAAAAACTCATTGTCATTATGGTTTTTGGAGAAGATCTTTTGCAATATTGGTCTTTGATTCAAAATGCCAAGTTGTTGTTAAGGTTTTCACTCTATTATAAATATAAAGTTTCTATCATATATTCTATATTTATTGCATTCATTCTTCTATTATGACTACCTTTGGCTCAAGTATGGGATCTTTTGATCTATATTACCCCCTTTGAGTTGCATAATGAACTAGAGTATATAACTCTTCTATGGATTATGATGAATTTTTTCTACCTACTTTTACAAAAAACTACAATAGAGTAAGTTTGATCTTTTATGATTATGAGTAAATGTCAACAATAATTGTCTAAATCACTTAAAAATTTCTATTCTTTACTTCATCCCTATTTTTTGTTAGTTATACTACAAGTGCACACGCTTTTTAAAAAATTGTATTTTAAAATAAGGCTATTTTTATCTTTGTAAATTTTTGAAAAAAAAAATGAAACAAAGTACAATTCAACTTTCTCTTATGCATGTCTCAACTCTTCATAAACAAGCTAGCTTTCAACAACATTGTTACTACAAAAATTTCAACCATGTTCTATGGCAAATTACTAGACTAGAAAAAGGCTACTGATTAAAAGGCATTTGTTAGATGACAAATTAAGCAATTGACATATTGATTTAAGCTATGATAACAAAACCACTAAAGTCTATTTCTCAGTATATAAATTATGAGTGGTAGCATACAAAATTTTTAACAAAAACATAGCGTTAGAATGAAAATAATTGAGGCAAAATTACATGAAGAAAAGGTTTTGTTTTTTAATTTGGTGTAGTGCATTTATATGATAGTAAAGACAATTTAAATTGATAATTGCACCCTTATATTCTCAAGTTGACTCCTAAGCAAGCTAGCCTGATCTGTTAATCTGTAATAATCTCCCCCAATGCATTTTTCTCCTTTTGCAACTTTGATATAGTATCATCATTCTTGATAGCATCAGCCTGTAGCTGAAGGTTATACTGTTGCAAGCTATTGTTGTACTCTTGTAGTAGTTTGTTTGTCCCTTGAATCATTTTTATCTATGTAGTAACAAAATACAGATTATATCAAAAAAACAAAATATCTAAATATTTCTTTCAATTAAGTTCTACAATACATGTTGCTCTACCTGACTATTAAGATGATTTATTTCTTTTGTAGCTTTCTCAAGATCTTCTAAGGGACCATAACTTAAATTTTTAGTAGCAGCCCTTGCTTCAGCTTCTTTTCCTGAGCTTTAATGGCAACCTGAAATGTTTCATGAGTATTGTCATTATATATAAGTCAATAAAGAAACTATATTTGATTTTTAGAAGGTACCAATTTTAGAATGCTTGGTCTTTTCTGACTCCAACAAACTATTGAGCTCATCCTGTATCGCAAGATAATAATCTTCCAGATCAATCTACCAACTAATATAGGACTTTAGCCTCTTGATGTAGTTTCTCATATCATTCATCCTTCCCTGCAAAAAAACGATAAAATTAGAATAAACACAATTACTCAAGAAAGAAGAGACAGATTGTTATTGTAACATAAGGATTATGAAGCTTAGTTGCCTGGACATCTGCTTTGCTTCTGAGCATTGATTTCTTAGACAGTAACTTTGCTACATCCTCCCTTGAGTTAAACACAACCCCAGCACCATCACAATCTCCATTAGAACTGGCAGTATTGGGAACACCTCCATTATCCCCAGATATTGTATTCATACTAGATAGAGGTAGGCAACAATGCACGGAGTTTGCCTTTCCTACCACATTCCTGCCTCCAATCTTCTGTCGCCTATTTAATTGTGATTCGTCCATGTTCTCGCTCTTCTACAAATCAATCTACACATAAGAATTCCAAGCCAAGGAGAACACTAGCCATAGAATGGATTGAAACTAAATGTGGCGAGAAGTAAACTTTACATTTGAGCGGCTTTGAGAAACATTATCCAACGATCAGCGGGGGTTTGTTCTGGTTCCTCTTGTGCACAGTCAATGAGAGAAAAACGATCCAACAGAGCTATGTAGGGGTATGGCTGAAGTGGAACCCTGATGAGGTGCAGCGGTTGGATGAGGATCAGAAGATAGAAAGCATCGGAGTAAATTTTGTTATCAGTCTAGACAAATTTTATCTTTAACTTAATATGATTTTTTTAGTATGATATTAGGATTTTGTCTTATTAATTTGGAGTAAATTTTTAATAAATTTATATCTAGGATAATAAATATGTAAAAAAGCATATATTAATATTTGAATCAATATGAATTGTGACATCATGGTCTATTTCATCGACCATACTTGTCTATGATAGTGATGGTCCATTCATCATTTCTCTTTTTCTATTATTCTCTTAGTGATAGAATGAAAAGTTACACTACACTTTAGCCTAATTTGAGCATAATATTTATACTACAATAAATAATATCTCATATAATGATGATTTTTCTACTAAGCAGAATACCTTTTTGAGTATCAATGTTCTCTAGTATTTGTGTTACACCCTTGTGTTTGATGAGTCAAGCATAAATGTTTATATCTCATATGGGCTTACTGTAAGTGAAATTATTAATATTCAATTAAGTTAAATCGTGAACTTTAAATGTCTAAAATAATGGTCTTCAAGGCTCTTGGAGAAATTGCAAGCTTCAAGGAAATTGAAGACATACACTAAAATTTTTATACTTGAATTTCTCATTATTTTCTTGAATTTCATACTTCCAAATTTTGAGATAATGTGGCACATTAGTAGTATTAATATTTGAAAATGTTATAAATTTAATAATTGTTGAATTTTTATTTTTGGGCCAATCATTATTGATAAAAAGTATAGACATTGGTATTTTATTTTTTAAAATTATTTAGGAATTATTTTTCATGAATTTCTTTTCATAGTCATTTAGAAAACTTGTAACACTATCATAATATAAAATTATTTTGGGACACTTATATTAAAAAGTTTCGCACCAAAATTCTCACAAGACACTATAAAACAACGTTAGTCTTGGGATTTTTCACGATAACATTAGGCGGGTCGACCCGACCTGACCACTAGCATATCTAGGCCTTTAGGAATTTTAAAAATAATATAATAAAATAAAAATTTTTAGATTGACCCAAAACGGGTGAGTTTAGCCTGAAGGCGAATGAAGAAGGCTGCCGGGAACACTGAACGAAACAGGGCAAAATCAATCCACAGGGAAAGTTGAACGGAACAGCACGAGATCAAGTCAACCAGGACCAAGTGTCTTGAGCGAGGAAGATGAGAGCCAACTCCAAATGGCTCGAGAGCCATACAAACCAAATTCCTTATAGAGGGCAATGGTAAAATTAGTTGGGTAATGTGGGACCTATTGTTAATGATGGTGCACGGGTAAGCACAATCTGACGTCTGAGATTAATTAAGGTAAAAATATAAGAAGTATAGGAGAATCGAAACTGAGCAGATCTACATGCGTCAAGAGGCGTAAGCGATGTGGTAATCATTTTAATTCAATTAATTTCTGGACACATTATACGAATACATATAGGACAACCTACGCTTGATCCAATGGCCCATATCAAGGCCGCTAGATCCAACGGCCAGGATTGATCTCGAACGGTAAAATCGGGATACAATCAGAAACGTCCATTTCGGGCTCCAAATCGAACGGTGACTGCTTTGTGTTCATTACCCAAACGACTACTTCATTTTGGAGCCATTTGGATGGATTTAGACCTTAAATTGTGCTCTATAAATAGGGAATGATGAAGAACTCCTTATGGTTACAATTTCTATGTTCTCAAAGCTTTTAAATCACAACTTCGAGTAATTTCAAGTTCATATGGTGCTTCTAAATTCACAAAGTTAAAGTTGTAAGAAGGAACCCAAAATTGGAGGTTTTTGCTTCAACTATTTTCAATTTCTATTCCTCCTCTTTTCGATTTTTCTTTGAAATTTTTATTATATTGAGTGTGCCTCATGCTTCTTTAAATTGTTTTAAGTTTATAATTTGTTGCCAATTTTTGTATTTGCTTCTTTGGGGTAAGGGCATCGAGGCAATTATGCAAAAGCCCCAGGTTTGAGTTGAGCTCAGAAAAAAACTCTAGTAAGTTTGGGATTAGTCGTAGGTAAAATCCCAAATAGCTTTGAGGTGAGCCATCCAAAAAACCTCACTTGTAATTTGGTGAATTTTAGTACCTTTTTCCAAACACTGGTTGGGGGTGGATGTAGGCTCGATTTTGAGTCGAATCACCTTAAAAATATTTTGTGCACTATTTTACTTCTCTTTCTCATTCTTGCTTAAAAGATTTAAGTTTAATTTAAATCTAAAATTAAAAGAAAATCTCAAAACTTTATTTACCACAATTCACCCCCCTTGTGGGTTTACTTTAAGCACAAAGAACTTCAATTTCTTTGTCTACAGGGACATCTATGTTTTGCATGAGGGTAATCCAAAAATAATTAAGTGACTAATGCTACATCTTTTGGCAAATATATGTGAGCACACAATAACAACTAATTTTACTTAAATCCTATAGAATGATATATGTTTTTATTTTATTTATTTAGAGCTTTAGAACTTAGGAATAAAAATAACAATAGAAAAGAATACTTACTAATGACTCATATCTAATAGATTTCTATAAAGAATATGATTAGATAATAGCTAACATTAACTAATCTTAATTTACTTAAATTCTCGCATAATAGAAAACAATACTTTTTAATTCTTTATTAAAATGTTTAAAACTTACTTTCATAATAAAATCTGATATTTTAAAGTTTTAAATTTGACCATTTGCCATTAAAATTATTTTATGTCTATGATTTTCTAAATCGGCAAAATTGTCCATTTACTCCACTTAAATACACAAAACTTCAACAAAATAAAGATTATACTATAATCAACATTTCTTTAAAGTTTGTTAACATATTCATAGCCACGAGTGGCTATTTCACGAGTACTTGATCACTAATTAACTTTAATAAATTGGATTATTAGAAATGGGAAAATAATATATTTTAATCAAAATTTTAAACAAAATCTAGTTTTCTTAAATCTTTTGATACAAATGATGTCCAAATTTTTTAACAAATTGTAAAACACATAAAACTATACTACACATAATTTTTCTATTTTTTTTAATATTGTTTAACATTTAAATAACTTTTTCCATAAAAAAGGATTTCTTTTCTAAAAATGTATCATTTTTTTATATTTTTTATTTTTTATGATCATTAATTATTTTAATATTTTTATCCCAAAAATATTAAAAGTAATATTTTTATATAATTTTAATCTTTTGTTTTGTGACCAATGTAATTCCACATTTTATGATATTACAATAATAATTTCTTAAAAATTTGATATTCCTTATTTCATATTCTTCATCTTCCTCCGTAGGACTCGTATCTCATCTTCTAAAAATTTATAATGTTTTATAAAGTAGTAATAAATCACTAAAAGTTATAAACTTTATAAAATTATTTTTTAATATAGTTTTTCACTTTTAATGAAAATAATGTATCTCCTTTCTCTTTAATCTTTGTTTCACCATCCAATAAATGCACTTAACTAATTTATATTGTAGATAATGAGATTTATCTTAATAAAAATTTATTAAATAATACTCATACTATTAACATATTATATTATTACAATTAATTCCATAATTTGAGTCGTAATAGATCCATCATATTAAAGTCTACTTGTTCGATTGGATCATCTACAACCTATTAGATCATTTGATTTAATTTATTTCATTATTCAACGTAGGTCTAATGGATGATAGATTTTTCCAACTTTTATATTTGACTTGTGTTAATTGCATATATGTCCCAGTCATACTATTCAATCCGCATGTAAGATCATTAAATGTTCACTAAAAGATTATTGGATTGTCTATCGAGCATTCAATAAAGACACACAAAAAAATTGTTGAAAAATTATTAGATTGTTTGATATTTTTCATTAGATCATTCGTTCTTTTGTTGGTTTATTTGATGGTCCCATTGAATATATAATGAAGGCTTTGTTTATTTCTTGTATTTTCTTTAAATTTTCAAATTTCCTTCTACAGTTATGATTTTATGCACATAAGGCTTAGTTCTCTTTACAAATTTTTCATACATGACTCAATAACAAGAAAAAAGGAAACAATTATAGCTTGCATGAAAATACTTATACTTTTAGCTTAGATCTTTACTAGATCTCTTCAAACTCAATTATAAATCATGGGGAAAACTTACCTTGTTTCTTTTAATTAGATTTTTCCCATAGTGATTGTTTAATTCATTTTCTTTTCTTCTCTACAACTAATTAGGAGTTATGACCAAAGCTTATACAATCTCTCTTTTTGATAACAAAGAGCTTATGTAATAGTCTTTTTTATTAATTTAAAAATTCCTTCTATATAAGTTTAAATTATTTAGTTTGTGTATGTCATATTTAAATCTTGAGAATTTATTAATGAATAAGCTTTTTAAAAAGCATGCCAAGATAATAATGATAGAATACAAAATCAGAGTATATTATCATGAAGTTTTCAATTTGAGAAATCTGTATGTATACGGTTTATATTTTTCAAAAACTATTTAAAATTTGTATAAATATTTTAAATTAAAAAAAATATAAAAATACAAGAAATTTAGATTAAATAATAAAATAATCTTCTTATTAAATAATAGAATGCACTTTGTTGACTCGAGCATTTTGGAAAAGTTCAGCATTGCATAAATGAAGCATGAAGAGAAAGAGCTTAGGGAGAGTCTTAAAGGAGATTTTTCTTGAGATCTTGTAGGAATTCAAAGAAAATAGAGACAAAAAAGCAAAATGAAGAAAAAAAGTTTTTAACCTCACTTTACTGGAATCACATCTTAAGGTAAGTTCCTAATTGAGTTCATCTTCATAAATCATATATTTGTTATTTAGGGTGTTTTGGAAGTGGATATTGTGTGATTTTGGTGGTTTTATGGTTGAGTTTGTTATTTGTTTAGTTGTTATGATTCAACCAAACAATCAACCAAATTATTTGGTACAATCTATAAAACATGACTAGTGATGGGGCTTTAGCTTTGTGTAAATAGCTCAGTTAGTTGATCATTGTTCTAGTGCACTAAATTAACCAGACAAATACAATTGATTTAGGAAAGACATAACAACAATTGCCTTATTTAATCATTTCCATGACAAATGATCTTTTACATCGTACAAGTATAATGAGCTAGCTGATCAGATGAATATGATGGGTTTAGAAGAAGGTCTAACAGAGATTTCCCATATAATCGATAATTTGGCCTATGTATGCCATGGATCATACGATGTGATATAGAGATCATACCATATGATATGAAGCTAAGAATATTAAACTGTACAATCTTGTTTAAAGACTATTTTAAATAGTTTTTGTAAGTGCTTTTTTATAAAAAGTGGCAGTGACGAGAAAATATAATATGAATTGTATAAAATAAAGAGAAGAGAAGTTAAAGGAAAATGACTGTCCATGGAAGCGATATCTCAAAACCATTAGATACGTTAACTAATTAAGAGAGTTGCTTTACTAAACTCTAATCTATCATTATGTAATGACATCATGATATGAACATTATCATAACATGTTATCATTTGCATATGTTTTAATATTAAAATAGTGCTTTACTATTATTAATATATAAATGTCTACAAAAAGATTATTATTTAAAAATAAGTAAATATTTATTAAAGCATAAGTAAGGTAAATTCAGTCAATGTAATATAACTAGATTAAAGCGATGCAAAAATCACATGCAAAGAAATAAAGATTTACATAGTAATATATCAAAATCAATTAAAAAATTAAAAGAAATAAGATAAATTATATGTGAAAGTTGTATTCTAGGGCACTAAGATAAATGAGTATAATGTCCTGAATCATCAAATTATGTATGAATCAAAATGTTTCTGAGAGCATGCCAAACATTTATAAAATAATAGTTAAAATTATAAAAAATAATATTTAAATAGTTAAAGCACATGGAGATGAGTACAACCATATTTGTTTCATTTCGATCCCCTTGTTTCAAATTATAGTAAATTACCAACATAAATAATCACAAATAATAATGAAGTATTCTTCTAATATTAAGTAAATATATAATAAAAAAAGAAAGTTAAATTGAATCAATGAATATAACTGAATTAAAATTATATAAAAATCACATGAGAAGAGATTTAGAGTTACATAATAACCAAACAAAATTGATGAAAAATATTTGAAAAAAATGAGATAAATGGTGCAAGAAAGTTTCTCTCCAAAATAATAAAGAGATTTAATGTAATATTCTTGATCATGAAACCACATAGTTATTAAAATGACTTATAAGGTTTTTCAAAAAAACAGACAATAAAATATTTTAAAATATAAAAATGATCTTCTGAATAGATCGAGTATGTGAAGCATCTAGGTCAGACATCATTTGGAATTACTTTAAATTAAGATAATAAATGAGCATTAATACTAATAAATTACTATTTTAATATTAATAAATATATATTAAAGAACAAATTAGATAAATTGGTGCAATATAATATTATCAAATTGAAGCAAAAATGTGAAAAAATGAGATAAATATTTCAAGATAGTTATATTCTAAGTTACTAAAGAGATAAAAAATAAAATACTCAAATTTGAAATTAGGTGAGAATAAAATGTCTAATAAATTGGGCCAAAACCTAAAAAATATTTAAAATTATTAAAATAACAATGTAATAGAATACAGTACATCTTGATTAGTCAAAAAAGTTTGTTTCTTCATGATTGGATCTCGTTTGGAATTATAGTGAATTATAAGAAACAAAATAATAAATTATAGCTATAATATTAACTATATATTTATATATATATTAAAGATGTAATAAGTAAATTGAGACAATATAATCATACCAAATTTAAACTTTGTGAAGGTTATAAGAGAGGTGATTTAATGTCAAATATTGATATAACTAAATTTGATGAGAAAAATTTGAAGAAATAAGGTAAATTATCTGAGAAAGAAAAAAATCTGATATTTAAAGGAGATAAATATTTCAAAATATAAAAAAATAATTATTTATTTTGTGAGAGCTTATCCATATTAGTCCAACTATTGTTTCATGTCAAATGAACTTATTATGGAATTATAGTGAAACATGATATCTTCCTTAGCAAATATACACTTCTCCATATTTGCCTAAAGTTGAAATTCTCTTAATTTAGGCAGCATTTTTTACAATTGCACAAAATGTTCTTCAAGAGAATTATTGTAGATAATAATATCGTCAAGATATACCACAATAAACTAGTCATAAAGAATATTGTTCATTAAATTGTAGGATATAGCATGTGCATTTGCTAAGCCAAAAGGCATGACTAAAAGCTCAAAAGATACTTATTAAGCCACATAAGTAATCTTGGCTTCATCTTTAGCAACAACTTTGACTTGTCGATATCTTGATCGGAGGTCTAGCTTGGTGAATCCTATTACCTTATATAATTGATCCAACAAATCTTGCACTAAGGGAGCTTGGCACTTGTTTTCATTATCACTTTCTTCAATACATGATAATCTATGCACATTCACAAGGAACCATCATGCTTTTTCAAAATAACACTAGGGCACCAAATAAAGCTTTAGATGATTGAATGAATCTAGCATCCAACAACTTATTCAATTATTGGAGAAATTTTGTCAACTCTAATGGTGACACATAATATAGGAGAAAGGCAAGAGGAACAACACTAGGTGGCAACTTGATTTTATGATCAATCTCCCTTTTTGGAGGCAGCTTTTTAAGCAACATCCGAAGCATGACATATTCAAATTCTTTGAGCACTTCTATAACAACATTAAGTACATAATGACTTAATCCTTCTTAATCTCAATCAATGTAGCAAAGTGTTTGTCCTCACTTAATTTCAATCGTTTTCCAATCTCATTGTTAAAATACATTCTAGCTTATTCTTCATTTCAAATTTCTTCTTCCCATAAGGATAACAGTATTGAATGAAAAGGAGTTTCTTCTTACATCACCATGATATCATCAAGGTGTGGCATCGGGGTTACCTTAAACTTCCTATGAAAGTTGACCCCAAGAATCAAATCAAAACTATCTAAAGGATTCACCAACAAGTTGATCTTTCATGTCTAACTTTCCAAAGTTAAAGGTACACAATCGACCATTTCTACCACAACTTGAACCTTTGCATTCATTATTTTTAGAAAATTAGATAACTTTCTCACTTGCAATCTATATTTCTAAACAAGCATAGTATCCACAAATGTATGTGTCACACCCATGTCAACCATGGCCATAATTTCTTATCCATTTGTTTTCATCAAGATGTGCATCAACATAGAGTGTGTAACTATCACATCATTACTCATTGTGATTAATAGTTGATTAAACAAACCATTAAAGGATCGAGCATTTACAAAAGATTGACAAGTACAACAACTTCTCGATCAAATTCCTCATTGGATTTCACAACCATAAGAGCATAAAGCTTCTCTCTCTTAGGACAATCTTGAGCATGATGAGGTTCGTTACACAAGGAAAAACCTTGTTGATTATTAGAGTTAATTGTACCTTGGAAAGAAGATAACTTTTGCTTTCATTTCCTTCATTTTTCTCGTGCCTATCAAAGAACTAAATTTTGTTACATAATCTTTCATGAATCCACTATGCTTTAACCTTTTGAAGGCATCACAAGCCATCCACAAAATGTTGTAAAGGAGAAATTAATTTTTTATTTCTCTTTTAACTTTTTCTTATATATAAATTTTCATCCTTCCATCATTTGCATCATCAACACTATACATTTTTCATCATACGTTTGCATCTCTGATGAGATACATGGTAAAAAAGGTCACTTTCTATGCATCCAGCACATGAGTAGATTAAGTATTGCTCCATGTTCTATTAGAAATTCTCTAACTCCTTCATATTCCTAATGCCATTGAAGCACTTTTGTTCAAGGATTTTCACGAAGTACCCATTTTCTTTTCTTCTCTAGTACTAATTAGGAGTTATGGCCAAAGCTTATACAATCTCTCCTTTTGATAACAAAGTGCATATGTAATAGTCTTTTTTATTAACTTAAAATTCATTCTAAAAAAGTTTAAATTATTTAATTTGTGTATGTCATATTTGAAACTTGAGAATTTATTGATGAATAAGCTTTCTAAAAAGAAAAAAAAAAAAGCAAAATGAAGAAAATTTTTTTTTACCTCACTTTAATAGAATCACATCTTAATGTAAGTTCATAATTGAGTTCATCTTCATAAATCATATATTTGCTATTTGGGGTGTTTTGGAAGTGGATCTTGTGTGATTTTGGTGAATTTATGGTTGAGTTTGTTAGTTTTTAGTTATTATGATTCAACCAAGCAATCAACCAAATCATTTGATAAAATCTATAAAACATAGCCAGTTATGGGGCTTTGGCTTTGTGTAAATGGCTCAGTTAGTTGATCATTATTCTAGTGTGCTAAATTAACTAAACAAATACAATTGATTTAGGAAAGACACAATAACAATTGCCTTATTTAATCCTTTCTTTGACAAGTGATTGTTAACATCATACAAGTATGATGAGCTGATCAGATGAACATGATGGGTTTAGAAGAAGGTCTAATAGAGATTTCCCATATAATCGGTAATTTGGCCTATATATGCCATGGTTGACATGATTTAATAAAGAGATCATACCATATAATATGAAGCTAAAAATGTTAAAGTATATAGTCTTGTTTAAAGATTATTTGAAATAGTTTTTGTAAGTACTTTTTCATAAAAAGTGGCAATGATGACAAAATATAATATTAATTGTATAAAAAATGAAAAGAGAAGATAAAGGAAAAGGAGTGTCCAAGAAAGCAATATCTCAAAACCATTAGATACGTTAACTAATTAATTATGATATAAGAGAGTTGCTTTACTAAACTCTAATCAAACAGTATGCAATGACATGATGATATGAGCATTAGCATAGCATGATATCATTTGCATATGTTTTAATATTGAAATAGCCTTTACTATCATTAATATATAAATGTATACAAAAAGATTATTATTTAAAAAATAAGTAAATATTTATTGAAGCATAAGTGAGATAAATTCAATCAATGTAATATAGCTAGATTAAAGCATTTTGGAAATCACATGCAAATCAATAAAGATTTACATAGTAATATATGCAAAACAATTAAAAAATTAAAAGAAATAAGATAAATTATATGTGAAAGTTGCATTCCAAGGCACTAAGATAAATGAGTGTAACATCCTAAATCATCAAATTAGATATGAATCAAAATGTCTCTGAGAGCATGCCAAACCCTTAGAAAATAATATTCAAAATTAGAAAAAAATAATATTTAAATTGATAAAGCTCATGGAGATGAGTACAACCACATTTGTTTCATCCTGATCCCCTTGTTTCAAATTATAGCAAATTATCAACATAAATAATCACAAATAATAATGAAGTATTCTTCTAATATTAAGTAAATATATAATAAAGCAAATTATAGCAAATTACCAACAATTTCCTTTTCATCATTGAATTTACATAACTTTATTTTGCCTCGGTTGTGCATTAAGACTTACCTCAACTTTAGGCATTTGCCCTTTCTCTTATTGTGCCAATAATTCTTTAGTTGGTGCATTTAGAGGTGTCAATGTGGTTAGCATAATAGCTTTGAGGGTGGTGGTCACTTGGATAAGCTTTTTGAGGAAAGTTCTTATCAAATCATAGTCTTTTTTGCCATTGGATGAGACACTTTTAAGGAAAATATGCTTTTTCTTTTGGCTTCCCAATAAGTGTGAAGGAGAATTCTTTCTCATTAATGAGCCACAAAATTCTTCTAAAGATTTCTTATGATGGCAATGGAGAATTCATGTTAAAGATTTCTCACTGGTGTAATGCAAGAATTTTCTTGATTCGCTTCCTTACAAGCATCATTGAAGAATTAGAGAAAGGCTTGAAGGGACTCAAATTAATGGTATCTTAGATTAATGAGTGATTCAAAGAGCTACTTAGGTTTAGTGCAACTAGCAAAGAAGATAGAAAATATGCTCTTGTGTTACTTAAGAGAGAAATTTGATATTGGAGGCTACTTCTACAATCATTTGGAAGTTACATCTTTTAAAAAGTGAAAAAACTTGCATTTATATGTCTTGAAATGACTTGTAAAGAATTAATAATCTTGAACACCTTTAGAAAAATACAAGGGTTTGAGTTAACAAAATAAAAATAAAAGTTAGGTAATTAGAGTTTATAAGATCTACTTCTTATTAGGAAAAGTCTCATTAAAAAATGTGTAGATTATACTCGTTTGCCTAAAATAGGTTGGATTTCTCATCAAAGTGATAGAGGAATCCTCAATAAAGTAGAGTTGGTATTGTCTTAATGTTAAGTACCAACCTAATCACTTAATTAAATAAAAAAATCAAGTGTTTTATGCATATAAAATATTGAGTGAGGAAAGTAAATTCTATGTAGAGACATGACGATATCACAAAATCTTTAGTACTAACTAAAATAAAATCATAAAAATAAATTATCATCATAATATAATATAGATATAACTTGTATAACAATATATATAAAGTTCAAATTGATTTTTTATTTTACTTTCAATGACCCAATCTATACTAAGTATTTCTCAATATGAAATCTTAAGAGGGTGGATCTCTCTCTTGGTGTCAAATCCGCAAATCTCAATTTAATGGATGCATGACCTATAATGTAAGCACAAATGATATTTAATTATTTCAAAAGATAAATCCAATAAGACAACTAAACATAAAGGAATGCTAAAATAAACAAATATGTTGAATAAAATAAAATCCATAACATAACCATGATAAAAACCACTTGTGTTAGTTTGAAATCATACTAAATGTCAGTTTTTCTATTCTTTCTAATTTTTAATATTTCAATAATCATCAAGTTCAGTATTCTTTAAATCATTATTCTCATTAGATCCAATAATTATAACAATATATAGTCTCTAATCATCATCTATTTAATCTATCTAAATAATATTAGGTAGATGTCTAATCCAAATATTGATACTCTACGATAACTCCTTAGGTTTAGTGCCCTATGGTAAGTATGGCAGCTATATCTTATGATAAAATTTGGTTGGCTTAGTATCATCCATTATAAATAATGACGTCATAACACATACATTAGGCATACATTTAATGTGAAGATCAATACTTTATAAAAACATCTATTGGGTTTAGTTTCATCAATATCTTAACACGCACTAAAAAATGTCTAATTTGAAGATCGATACCATAACATCTCTTAGGCATAATATTGAGGACAATATCTTTAAAAAGCTATTTTTTAATTTTTCTTTTTCAGCTATATAATATCATATGATATGTTAATCGAAACTATTGAAATATATATATATATATATATATATATATATATATATATATATATATATATATATGTCAACCTATTTATTATTATCAAAACTAATATACATTATTTATATTTTAAGTGTTTTTATTTTATATTGCTTTTATTTACCTTTTTTATGATGCCATGTAACAAATACAGGAACAAAATAATGTAAATCATGTAATTAATAAAGTAATGTACCAAGTAATATAAAAAATCATTAATATCATATTAAACTATAATATTTAAGTATTTTCCATCATAATAAATATAATTTTAAAGAAAAAAAATAAAATAATATTATGTTAGAGCACAAATTATAAATTTATTTATATTTTAAAATTTTAATTATTTAAAAAAATTGATAATAAAATATATTAAAATTAAATATTATTAAAATAATTCTATAATGTTACATAACTTGTTATCCAATTTTTCCATCTAAATATGATAGTCATCTTCCTGTTTGAATTTTAATTTATTTTTTAATTTTTTAAAATATTATATTTATTTAAGGGTCAAAATACATCCTCATTATAAGTAATTAAAATCATGTTAATTCTCTTTTTATCATTAAGTTGTTGCTTATATCATACTTTAATAATTCTTTAACTTGTATTATACAATTATCTAGAATTAAGTAATCTATATTATATTGTACTATATGATATCATTATTGTATTACACGATCCGCTTTATTCCTCATAACCTAAAATATTAGTTTATTTGAATCTACAAATCTAGTAAAACTATCATACTCTATGATAATAATATTGTATTATATGTTCTAACTCGACTCCTTATATTTTAATATATTTTTTATGTTATACTATGATCCATATATTCGCACTATGTGATATGTAGACTTCTTTAATGATTGTATCATATGATTAATCCTATTTTACTAAATGGTTTTATTTCTCTCTACTAACATCATTCGTTTTTCATACTAATTTGACAAATGCATCATATTATATCTTTCAATTTTGTTAAAATTATATAACTTGAAATTGCACCTTACAATCACTAACATTGTACTAATCCACATATTTAGACTTACCAATTCTCTTTCAATTGAAATAGATCTTACAATATGATGTTTATATTATTTTGTAAGATATATTTAGCAAAATGACAAATACAATTATTTTTGACAACCTTCTCATAGCTCTATCATAAGCTTATCGTATATTGTGATACCACGACTCCTCTTTCTTCAATGACAGCAACATATTAACATAATAGAAAAATATACAACTTACATCATCGATGATTCAACCTTTGCAACTCTCCTCTAATGGAACAACTCTGCTTCTCAGTTTTCTTATATGAAAAAGCTCATTGGACACATAAGTTCACTTGAACATAGCCTCTATTGGGCCTACTAAACCAATTTATAAGCCGAGACAATAAGGTCATGATGACCTGAACTCCTCAAGGCCACTATTGAATTAAGCTTGGGAAATGAGGGTGCTTAAAATAATTTTTTATCCTACCCATACCATGACTGTTGAGAATTTGAAAATCTTATTCCCATGGGTTTCAATATGACATCTTTATAAAACACCTAAATATTATATTATTTACAAATATATCATCTTATTTAATATTTTTCTATAATGATATCTAGAAATTAGATATATACCCCATCAAAATCTAATATTTATATATTTATAAATATATTATTCACTAATTAGTTTTAATTTAAGCCAAAATTTCTAAAATTATAAATTTAACATGATGATTTTATACTTTAATATTTATAAATTTATCAACTACTAATTAGATTTCACATAAATCATAATTTTTAAAATTTCAAAACTATCTTACATGTCCATTTGATAATTACATCTATACATTTATCTTTAATAATTTATAAGAATTTTTTTAGGTCTTTAAAAATTACAAAGTCAATGTCATTGAGTTCATCTCCCAAGAGTTCTATTTATTGTTCTTCAAGTAAGCAAATTTATTGACTTCAATTAAACGCTAAGTGTCACTTCATATTAAAGTTTGTGCATCAAGAAAAAATGACCAATATTATCTTTCTTCTTTTATTTCCTTGGAGAATGTGTTGCATGTGGCGGCACAAGACATTGTCAAAAGGATAGTTAAACTTTACACTTACCTCCTTAGGTGCCAACATTACTGGAAGACATGGGTACGAGATGAATGAATCATGTGCATTATCTCCTTAGACGATAGCATTGTAAGCGATGGCAATTAAGTCTTAATTGTCCAACCTCAAGCTATTTGTATTATCAATAAAGGTTCTCAAACTTTACATCTCTATTATTTATCATATAATTATATTATAGATTGATAACAAAAATTTGTGATGCACATTTATGCATCTTAAAATTGTAATAAATATTATCAATAAAGGTGTGCTTATTGATAGATTATAATTTAATAATAATATTAAAAAAATTAAAATTTTCGAAATTTAGTAATAATACCCCAATCTTTTAATTTAATATATTATTAAATTTATTTTTATTAAAATACTTTAAAAATTTTAATCTTATACTAAAGCGTAGAGCAATCATAGTGTCGCCAATCAAATTCAAAACAATACTACCTTCTTTTTTTAATAAATTATTAATATATAGTAATTACCTTTTGTATTTAAACATTTGTCATCACAAAACTGCATAAGCTCGTTAGCTTGGTTCTTTTGAGCTTCCCTTCGAATAAGGTTTTGTTAATTGATCTGTAGAAATGGCGACAACGGTGAACCTCCTCTTACCATATTCCTTCTTTACATCTGGAAAGGCAGCCGATAGGCTTAGCCTTCCTTTGCTTCAATCCAGGATGAAGCTAGTCCTAGAAGGATATGAGGCGGAGTTTCTCCTTATTTATGGCCACCTCGAGTCATCCTTACATCTCTTCCTTCAGCAATCCACGCTCTGTTCGTCATCGGACCCGGTGGTCTGGAAGGATCTCGGTGACCTCAAGATGTTCTTGGCACACATGACCCCGTACTATCCCCGACGCCTCTTTGAATTTCCTCATTAGTCTCTCATCTCCTTCAATCCAAAGATCGGACCCTTCCGTCTTCCCTTCATTCCAATCTAGCACAAGCCATCATCCTCCTTGTCAATGAGAAGGTTCGTTATTTTCTTTTATTTTTTGATCGAATCTGTTATAGTGTTTGGTACACTTCAATTTGGAGGGCCACCATTACTCAACATATTTCTATTAAGCATTTTAATGGGTTGAAATATCTTTTGTTTGAACGGATTAAATTTATATTTTGAACTGGGCATTGGAGAAAATGGGAAACTTCCACTTCATTAAGCTTTAAGAGAAGATTATAGTTATTGATAAGTTGTTAGACTTGATTAGGCCTTTCTAATTGTTGATCAAGGTAAAAATTTGATTTCTTTCTGTAAAGAACAAAATAGTCACTTTTATCCCATGATTCCTTAAATATAGAATCTTAACTATTTCTTGTGAGGCTGTATATTTCTTTTGCTAGATTCTTATATTAAAAAGGTTTAAGCTGCCAACACCGAATTAATATTTTGATATTATAATTACAAGAATAGTCCTTTAACATATCAAGTGAGGTCAGATACATTGGTTCCAAGATGCTATTGTTTCTTTTCATTAACTACCTTTCTTCTGGATCCAAAGTTGTTAAAGCCATTTCTAATAATCAATAGTCATTTTTTTGTTCTATATTTTTTTTCCTTTTTTATAAGAAAGATTCAGTAATGTACTTCTCTTATAGAATCACAAAGTAAACTTCTTAATATAACCAAACCATCTAGATTGATTTTCTTTAGGCTTGTCTTCAATTGGTAGAATGTCAACTTTCTCCATTATAGTAAGTTACTGTTCAAACTCAAAAGCTTTATCTCTATAGCAATTATTCTATTTGTGTGTTTGTACTCATACATTGACATTTGATACCATTCAATCTTATAAATTTTCCTTTATTCTTGAGTGTGATATTTTGATTACACAACACTCAGAAGTATGTTTTATTTTAGCCTTATTTGTTCGGTGTTTGGATCATATTAATGACATTTTTTTGTTAATTTTTCTATCATTTTGAAGTATAGGCTCAAAATAAGTAAATTTAGTATTGTTCCTTTTTTTATGATAACTATTACAATCAATATGTTTTTTGAATTACTTGTCTAAATATAAATTCCTTATATTTATTATAAGAACAAGAAATGCAATACCATTTAAATTTCAGAGTTATTATTCAAAGACTCAGTTTTTTTATCTATTTGCTTAGTCTCAGTTTTGATTTATCTCTTTGCTTAGTCTTGTCAATTGGTATAAAATTATTAGTAAAATGCATAATAATGGTTTATCTTGAATTTTACAATTGCACAAAAATTAGTGTAAAATTAAAGCTGTCTTTTACAGCTTATGTTGTTAGAAAGTTTAATGAAAGGAGAAGTACAGAAGTACTTATGAAGCATTATCTTTTTTCGTGCAAAAATGGGAGTTGTGAGAAATTTTCGAAATGTTTTTGATGCTTTTGGTGCACAGGCAAAAAACATTTTTGAAATTAAGTTTACGAACACATCCGAGGACTTAAAGCATAGCCATAATGAAATTCAATTGTAATTAAGAAATTTTGAATATGTTCTACTCAGGCGTGTGAAATTATTTTTAATATATAAATTTATAATTTATTTTTAACCTTTTCTAATGCCTTATCAATATAAAGCCTCCTTATACACTCATCATTGCTTTGTTATACATGTTTGTCATAATTCAATACGTACAATGCTAGCTTCATTTTTACCTTTTCTAATGCTTTTTCGAGCATGTGAGGGAAATATCATAATAATAATTAATTTGTGTTCATGATGATTCCCTTGTAGAATTAAGAAAATGTTTTTTGTTCCTTGAAGTAATGATAAGAAAATGTTATAATCATTTTATGTTCTTCAATCAGCTCTTCAATCCCATCACAAAACATTCGTTATATAATCGTTTATAAGCTTATACAAAACTGTACTAACCCATTTCTAATTCAATTCTTACTTGAGTATTGAAGCTTGAATCCTAAAATTTGTAATACCTTGGTTTTCTGACAATGTGCCTAGTTTGTGGAACAACGGTAGGAATTATCTTCTTATGAATCATGATGTTAATTAACTTAGTGAAATTTATGATTTAATTCTAGTTTCTTGAAATTATTTCTTTATACGTATCCATCCATGATGGTGCAGGAACCCTTACTTCTTTTCAATTAACTCATTGTCCATCTTTGTTAATCTTTTAATATATTTAGACAATGCATCACATTGCTTATAGGAAGTCCTAAGCATTTGTTTTAACACAATTTTGGACATACATTGCCATGGTTTGGCTTCCTTGAGGACAATGGAGAGGTACAAGTCATAGAAGTAGATGGTTGGGAGGCATCCGAGATAAACAGAAAGATACATCATAGAGTTGCCTAGAGTATCACTGAAAGAATTGGTAAGGAGAGATGTATAAATGGGGTTTTAAAGTGTATACTATAAGCTAAGAGAAATGACTTATGTGAAATATTTTGCCAACTCCAAATGCCTAGATGAAGGCTATGAAAGTTTATGGGCTTAAAGCAAATAATCTTAAAATAACCAAATTGGAATTTTTTTTCATAATATTATTTAGTATGGCAAGAGGTATGTTGTTCCAATGATTCTACAGAAATTAAAGTTCTCTAGCATGTTATTGATTTTTCTAGTTTGTTTTGAAAGTTTATGCTTTTAATTATGTTTTACTTATTTGTATAGGCAGATTGTTGAGTTGGATGTGCCTCTTGAATTACATATGGACCTTCAGATCGTTAGTGATCCAAACCTCATAAAACTTGCATTTTCCTATGTTGTGCATAGTATTCGGCACATGAACAAAAAACATATAATTGAAGCAAAAAATAAGAAGCTTCAAAATATTCTTTTCTCATTGCTACAGATGCGTGATTTCATATATACTTTATTTTTGTTGTTTTTTTTAATTTTGTTGATTATAATAACTGATGTATGATTTCTTGTTTTAAAATTATGGTTTGATGATCGAACTACTAATGCTATTTGCAAAGCATGCTTTCACAGTTCTTGAAGGTTGATATTTTCCTTATCTCTGCAATTGGTTATGTCCCATTAGTTATCTTATTATGACTTTTTATTGTTTCTTTTTGCCGAACACATGGTCATGGTATCGGCTCTATGTTTCCTTCTTGGTTATTAGCGTGTTGATGATTATGATGATGATGAAGCCTCAAGTGATGAGGATGATGAATATATCCAAAATCCACAAATCGTTTAGTAAGGAGGTTGTTTATATGGCAGGTAGTCGGTGTCTACAGTTTATTTTTTTTGCTTTCTTGTGTGGAGTGATGAAGATGCAATAAGCATGATGTTATGTCATAGTTATTCCATATGATAATCTAGATGGTGTTAGAGTCCATGATATGTTGTGGTGTTAATGGTCAACAAACAATGATTGACATATATTGCACTTTAACTTTGAGATGATGAATGGGCTTTCAAAATATTTGCCTAAGGTTTTGGATTTTGGGTTGAATAGTTTATATTGAAACTATTGTGCAAGTCTTGATTCAATAAAGTAAAAGACTTTTTGTTCTAGTGGTAGAAGTTTACACCGAGTATTTATTTTTTAAGTTTTATGTTGATTTCCAACTACAAGGATGGTCCTTCCAGCAAGTTATTCTTTCGTTTGACTAATAAATGCTCTTTATTAATGTTCCAAAAATCTTAAATAATTAAAAACTAAAGTGTTATTCTAATAAGGTCTTTGTATTAAGCAAATTGGGTAAATTTCTTTAATATTGTTCAAGTTGACTTGAGGACATTCAATCAGTTTTTTGTGCCTAGTCATTGACTCAAAGTTTGTGCTTTGGTTAAGGCATGCTTGAGTTAGTATAAGTGCTTCAGTCTATTTTTCACATGTTTGAATGGAATGCTATATTGGAAATGGTTTCCTTACTTGCTGATTTGCAATATTATTCTGATATTTTTTCCCTTATGTATTAGGAAGAGTAGTTTTTTGAGACAATTCTCATTCATCGTAAAGAATAACCTTGTCACTTGGAGGTGGAGAAGTTGATCTGCATAAATTCGAGAATTTTCAAATGTCATCGTTATATCCTAAGTAAAAAATATTCACAGATGGCCTCTATAATTTGATTGGGTGATATAAGCTTACCAAAAATATTTCAAAGAAATTGGTCATCAGAACTTTGATATGTATCTTGTCAATTTTAGCACTTTTGCATCAATTCCATCTGTAGATTTTCATGTTGCTCACTATATTCTACTGAACTTTGAGCATGAGTTTACATTTTTTTTTTAACTGAAGTTTATGTTATTAAATTAAAAATGAAGTAAAGATATCACTGGTATTGGAATTGATGCAAAAGATATCACTGCCTATCTGCTATATTATCTTGTTTTAACTAAAGTTTTTAAAGATATCACTGGTGATGGTAATTGTATTGTAAGGAAAAACTTGACTTTTTGGAACACTTTCATTGATTAACGCATGTTTCGTATTATCGTTACTGTAGAATTTTGTTAGGTATTGGAATTCCTAAATATTTTTCTAATAGTGATATCTTTGTACATATTTGGGCACAACACAAGGGCACTACTTCGAGCAAGAAAAAGAAAAAGGCAAAATTGCAATGTGTTGTTCACGGTATGAAAATGCAGTAATGTCAATCATCAAAAAATGAAGTAGCACACTCCTGCCCTCCTCTTATTCATCTTAAAGATGCACTGGTTAATAACCATGAATTGAAGTCCTGCTTTTTTCTTTAAATTCTTGTTCCAAGCCATAATTCATACTTTGTCTAGCTCCACAGGGCTTTGCTGAGAAGCTCTTCTCTCATCTTCATGTATGCAATGAATGATTCGAGGTGGTTAGCTTTTTTGTCACCCTCCATGTAGTTATTTTATGTCTTTAATACGCAGGAACCTATTTGATAATTAGATTTATACTTCTTGGCTGTGATTGCTTCTATAATGGTGTTTTCTCCCAATTGTTAATGATGTCTGCTTCCCTTGGTTGAATGGTGATACCCATAGTTTGATGGTAGTTTTTTGGTTCTCTTAGATTTTCCCTTTTTCATTCTTACCTTATCATTTTTTGCTCATTTTTAAACTTCTTTTTGAGGCTCCAGATTGTTTGCATGGGTGTGTTGGGGTTCATTATTATATATATAATTGAAGATTGAATGAGGAACATTGAATTAGATTCATAGTTTATCTATATTATTAAAAACTACTTAGTTTGAAAATTTGTAATTATACAATATTATCTAGTATTTTTAAATATTTTTGAAGTTTTTGGCATTTGTAAACATGCTAAAGAATCCATGAAAAGCTTTAAAATGGGTCCACTTTTGGTTAAGCGAGGTTAATTCCACATAAAGAGTAATATATCAGCCTTTTAAATAAAAAACGTTAAAATTCCTGTAGTTGAATTCGTATTTTTTTTAACAAAATGGTCTAATTTCAAGGTCATGAACTGTTGAGTAGTAGCTAGCGCTTCCTTTTATGATCTTTTTAATTTTAAAAATCTTTATTGAGAATTGTTGAAATTTTGTTTGAAGCCTATGGTCCCAAAAGGCAATTGTCAAATTTATTGCTTTCTAAGATTAGAATCATACTTCTTTGCATATTCATTTTGATTCTTCTTTTGGCTCCTCAGAGATTGAATTGTAAAGTGGATAACATCTTAGGGCTACTATAGAATGTCATCAAATATGTTGGATTGGGGTGTGCATTTTTTCCACTGCACCAATTTTTAAGAGTTCTGATTGAAGAAAAATTTTAATCTTAGTTTTTTGCCACTACTAATTCCTTGAGTACATGACAGCCTATTACATTTCATTTCCATTCCTCAAGTGACTTCTATTTTGTTATGAATGCAGTGAGTTATCCATAGTAGATAATAATACTAAGATGATAGGTTTTGTTTTGGATTCCATTAACTGTATTTGCTGGTGGAGCTATGTTTAGTTATGGATGGACTAAATTTAATTACCTGCAAACTTGCAATTCAGGTAAATAGTGAATCAATTTATGCATGATCATTCTTGTCCTGAGGTCTTTTATTTAGTCAATCATTCTATCTTTTTTTAATTTCTTTTTCTATCATATATTTCTATTTTTTATTTTATTTTTTAATTGCTATATGTGTGTGTATATAATTATAGTATGTTGTCATATAAATCAGAACAAATTTATAGATAAATATATTTTATGTAGTATGTTCATATCATAGTACATCACAATCCAAAATAATATTTTAAAATAATTTAACAAATTAACTAACTTATATTATAGTTTTAGTTTGTTCATATGATGACTCTTTTATGTCACTTTTATAGCCTTTTCATTTTTTTTATCTTTTCATTTTTAATAATTTTTATTACTTGTTAGTAATTGTTTATATTTTATTCATAAGATTTTTGAAATTCTTAAACATTATTTTAAGTTTTCTTTTTTTATTATTTTTCTAAACTATATATTTTTTATACAATAAGTATTGACATAGTTACGAAATGTTTTTAAATCCTTCTTTTGTTTTACAGAACCATCGCCCACTTTTCCTAGTATCTTGTACTTATGGTGATAGTGTCCTTGTCGTACCGTGGCTCATAAATTAGCTACTAATGACAACAGGGTTGATCTTATCATATCGTTGTATCATTGCCCATAATTCAGGTGCGAATGATTGTAAAGGTGATTCTCTCATATCGTGTGGTATATATTTGTTTGTCATATTGTGCGATTAAGCATATTGTATGGTATGTGACATAGACTTTCTAAACAACACTACAAATTCAACCCAGTATTTGGTTACTTCAAAACCATCGCTCGAGCAGCTCAATAGAAAATTTAACAGCATTCCAAGGGAGGAATATCTCAGTCAGAAGTATACTTTTAACAGTCCTTTTTATGCAATTCAAGATATGATCTCTTTTATGAAACTCTTTCCCCAGATTGAAGTAGTGACTTTCTTAGGTGAAGCTTTGCTTATTACAGCCCTCCAGACCCAAGCACAAGCTATTACCTTTTTCTTTTCTCCCAAGTTCTTCTTTTTTTTTCTCAGACCTCCTCATGCGTAGAGCATAGCTAAAAAGCATTGGAGAGGGTAAGCTTATTCTTTTTATAATAATAAGGAGCATTATATAAAATCTTTTTTTAATTTTCTTTTTGAAAATTTATAAAAAATTTAAAATACTTCAAAAAATAGAAATAATGTACTGGCAGATATCTTATTTCAAGATTTTTTCAATGGTTTGCCCATGTTTCAAATCTAGCTATTAGCCACATGACATTTTTTTGAGATGCATCAAAATATATTGATTTCATAGTGTTGGATCTGTACAGTTTACATTCAACATTAAATACACAAATGCAAATGTATTATATAATTAAATAATTTAGGCTATCATACTAATGCTCTTGCATTTGATGCAATTTCCTTTCAATTATACCTAAATATGCAAACATATCTAATTAAAATGGCTTGGATACTGCCAAATGCACTTTTCGAGAAGTAGCAGCATATGTAAAAGACTAGTTAGTGCACATTACGATATAGTAATAAATCCTATAATTTTTCATTAATTACACCTTTGAAAGGATGGAAATATATGTGATTTAAGTGCCTAAATATCTTAAACAAGCATTCAAAGGAAAGGAATAGTAATATGGTTCAGATGCACGATAGATAGATAGTTGGAACTAATGCATTATTGAATTTTCGCCTTATATATTTACTGAAGCACTTCTGTGACATCATGAATCCTTGTCTGTTTACACGACGATTTCCCTTCATATTTGCTTATTAGTGGTAAGTTATGAACTATTTTTCAGTTTGCAATTCTGATATAGAATTGCTAATCGGCACTAAAAAAAGCTTCTAGGTGATCAAAACCTAGGAAGCAAGATTTATTTGTATTTATAGACAGCCTAAACTGAGCTGTTGCTTTTTCATTCTTGGTCTTCATAGCAACATAAGAATATTTGGATTCTTTTATTTTTTTTACTATAGCATGAAAGTAACAGTTACCATCATCTTTCTTAATTTTTTGTTTTTTTTTCATTGTGACTTAGTTGATGAATGAAGACCTTCTTCAAGACTTGGTCTTATACAAAAAGTTGCATGAGAAAGTTGTTTCAATTGCTGCATGCTCCGTGATCACATTATTAAGAGAGGTATGTTTTTGACTTTGCTATTTTTTTACGACATCCTTAATGATGCAATGAAAAAACAATGACAAATTAGTTATATTTTGGAAAAGAAATTCAATTTTCTTTTTTCATTTCTATAGATATGCTCTTCATTTTTGGTCAAGAAAGACTAAGGTCATCCCATTGATTCAAAAGCCAGACCAAAAGCATTTGGAGAAGTCAGTGTTGCCAATGACGTGCTCAGTGTTGAGTTACTTAAACAAGACGATGATAAGACTTTATATAGTAGTTCTGAGGATGAAATCGCTGCTTATGGTTCTGAAGCTGAAAATGATTCCTCACGAGTTGACAATGATATCTACGCTAGAGTTGCATATGATGAAGATGAGGATTCTATAGAAAATGATGGAGAGAGTGACAATGAATTCCCTTAATGTGGACAATCTAGTGGTATTGATGGTTTGGAAGATGATGCCTCTAGGAATGACAGTGATGAAGAAGGTTTAGATGATGGGGAATTGGCTAACGTTTGTGACACTAAAGAATTGAATGAAGAAATAGAAGTGCAAGCCATACGTATTGATGGGCAAGATGAAGATGCTGACGATGGGAAAGATCCGTCAAATAGAAAGAAGAGGAAGCTAGGCAACTTTATTGAATGTCTGAATGCAGTTGATGCAAGCTCACGTTCTCTTAAAAGACTTGTACTAATCAAGGATGCTGAAGTTTCAACTGATTAAGCTGATGGTATTGTTTCTAATGAAGACTTTCAACATATCAAAGAACTGAAGGTAGACTTCATCTTTTATCATCTATATTCAATTTTCTTAGCAGCTCCTCGATTATCTTGTATTTATTGATAGCATGGCTTCTACAAAGATTACCTTGTTCATGTAGATGTTCTTAACCAAGCTTTTAAATTGAAGGCAGTCTTCATTGTTATCAAATAAATGAGCATAAGTTATATTCAAAGTCTTCATGTCTTGAATAGAAGTTTAACTTGAGTAATCATATTCAAATATGTTTTAGGCAAATAAAGAGCCAAAGAAGGCCTTGTCTCCATATGGTCTATTAAGAAAGGATGAACGTCATAAAGAAGCAACTTCAAAAATTCCAACTTTTGAGCAGCTAAGTGCAAAACATTTGGACACTGTTAAACTTGAGGTAATTCTTTAACATGGTTGCTTTCTATTGGTTTGATGGCCCTTCTGATTTTACTTCTCAACATGTATTATTCTTGCATATTTCATGGCTTTTAATGGCCTGATGATGCTAATGTTGATCTTGTCTGGAGAAGTGAAGCCAAATAGTTAGTCCTACATGTGTATCAGTCGACTTAGTATTTAGAAGATGAAATACCGATGACGTGGTTTTACTGGACACATAATTCTTCATAGGATATAACTTAATTTCATTGTTATGGGGATTAAGTCATTTTTTATACTTTGACCATGCATTTTTTGAAGTAAAATTAGGCAATAGCGAGTAATTTCTTGCACAAGTAATTAAATTCAAATGGAGTTTTATTTCATCCAGAAAAAAGTGTCATAGTTATATTCAATCTAGAAATTAACTAATGGAAGCATTATTACTAAGCTGTGTCAACAATTTTATTGTCTTAAGCATGAAGAAATCTGTGCTCAATGCTGCATAAATATAGTTCATAGGTTCCTGCTTTTAATGTCTTATAACATGGTTGCTTTCTTTGATGTTTCTCACCAGTCGTTCTTTGGGAATGATCTCATTGAAATGGAAGGAATAAGAACCATCAGAACCTCTTGGATGTATTCAAGTTTATTTTACTTTTGAGTTGAGTGCATACAGTGATGTTTGACCCATCCAAGTTGGTTTGGCGGTTTTAAAAGCAATTTACTAAACTTCATTGATTAACAAATGATAATCATGTGTTGTGTTTAGGCGCACGTTAGGAGCAAGCTCAGCAAGCAGGAGAGAGTAGCTCTCGTTCGAGCAAGCAGAGGGGATAGAGAAAAGTACATGGCTAAAACTGTGGTGAAACAAAAAAAAGGTATGTCATAGTTACATTTGCCATTGTTAATTTCAAGAGCATCATGTTTTTTGTTTTGTTAGGTGATTTTGTTATTTCAAAGCTTATATTTTATCTGGGTCGAGTTGAGATAAGTTGTTATTATTGTTTAACTAGACTGCTGGGCTAAGTAACAGACAGAAGTAGCACTCGAAGGCGATGCCGCTGGCTACCAAAAGAGCAAGAGCTGCTCGTTCTCGCCAAGAGAAAAAAAGCGGCAAAGGCAAGGTGGTAAGCAGTTTAGGGGAAGGAAAGAATGGAAGTGAAGCTCGGGAACTCCAATCGATTTCAGCAATCAGGGATCACATTTTTTGGTAGGACCTATATCTTTATTTAGCTTTCCTTTTATCGTTCTGATTAGTTTCCAAATCGTTAAAGATATATATGCAATGTATGAGGACAATAATTATTGATTAAGATTTTGAGTTAATTAATATTTTCCCTTTAAAGAGGTGTAAAGTATGTGCAAACCAAGGCCACCTTGAAACAATGTTTTGAATTTCATTTAACTTTTATATTCAACTTCTAGTATTACAATGATGTGGACTTTTTTAAGTTTCAAAGTCAAGAATTTTTTATGTGAATATGAATAAAGACTTAAGTTAATAGAATAGATGTCAAGACACTTTTTTAAAACATAACGAAGGATAAGTGATAAAAAAATTGGTTCATGATATTTGTTTAGTATTTGAATTTTTAGCTTGTGGTTCATTAAGTATTAGATAAGAAATATAATAACATTATTTTGTATATTAGAGGATCAGCTGTGTCAATGAGGTGTTTTTAATAAAAAAATTCATATTAAAAGTAATGTTTTGAATTCGCCTTTTTCATTTTCGTCCTGCACATGTGCTACCATTGTCCTATGATTGGAAGAAATCTGGCTTAATTGTCTTTGCTTGCTTGAAATGACCAGGGAGCTGTGGAAACCGTCAGTGCTGGCTCTATAGAGTGAGTAAGAGTGCTCTGCATACTTGGCGATGGCGACGAAGAATATGAGCAGGGTGGCAGTGAGCAGGAGGTTACTTTGAAGAGACCAGAACAGAACATAGATGGCAGTGATGAGCTCGTAGGCCCTCAGCTCATTGTCCTCCATGGAATAGGAGGTGATGGTGTCTGGGCCACCAAGGTGAAGTAGAAGGAAAGGTGCCCAGAATGCGAGGATGGCGTTGTTGCTATTGTCGTCCATGCTGCTGCTTAGCTGACCAAGAACGAAGTCGGCAACCTAGTTGGCCAAAATATAGTTGCTCCAAACAACCATTCCTATCCATGCTCTCGATGCTAAGGTGTTTCTCAAACGTCCAAGGAAGGTGAGCACAATTTGTATCGCGAGGCTGACCATTATCAAAATACGTACATCCCACTTGCTCCAGAGTTTCTTATATTTTCCAAGAATATCCATTAATTTTGTGTCTTCTGTGAGATCAACTGATTGCAGAAAGTCAAATTAATTTCACTTTCTCCATTCATTTCGATCTCCCTGCTCCATTTTCTAGTAGATGAGTGTGAATATATATTTGACATGGAACCCAAGGTAGTTTGGAGCAACAGGCAAAACATGATCAACTTTCTCGTGTCAAAATAGCAAGAAATATATATTTGTTTAGGGGACACCTCTTATAATTGACATGCAAAGGTTAAATAAATTCCTTGCTTGTGTGGGAGACCACTCGATAGTTAACTTCCTTTCATTGATACCTTTTAATCTTTCTTATAGTCATTCTAAAAAACTTACATCATTGATGACTCAAACCTTTGCAACTCTACTCCATGGCACAACTTTGCTTCTCAGTTTTCTTATATGAAAAAGCTCATTGGCTTGGGCCTACTAGACTTATTTATAAGCCAAGATAATAAGGTCGTGATGACCTGAACTCTTCAAAGCTCACTATTGAATTAAGCTTGGGAAGTGAGGGCAGCTAAAATCATTTTTTATCCTACCCGTACCATGACTGTTGAGAATCTGAAAATCTTATTCCTCATGAGTTTGAACATGACATTTTTATAAAATACCAAAATATTCTATTATTTACAAATATTTCATCTTATTTAATATTCTTCTATAATGATATCTAGAAATTACATAACATATTGCCATTAAGGTTGTAGAGGCAAATATTATTCATTTGAATTAGAGTATAGTATACGTGATTTGTGCATGCTATACAAGATGCTCAACATATTTTAAATTAGGTTATAAAAGTTAAGGAATAAGCAATAATATAGGATTAATCGTAGAGTGGTTTTACATAAAACATATAATGCAATTAATTTAATGTATGGTATGCTATTAAAAAATTTTACAAAATATATAATACATTAAGTATAAAATATGGCATGCTAATACTATAGTAGGGAAAAATAAAGATGATAATTTGAGTGAAATAATCATAAAAAATATGGTATGTGTGTGTGTCTATATATATATATTTAAAAGATTATTTGGTGATAAATATGCATGTATATATTTGTAAAAATAAAAAAAATAATTTGAAAAAGATGTTTTCGTCCTAAATTCAATTAGCAAAACTTGTAATTATGATATATGCACAATATTAAATTAATATATAAAATGTTTCATAATTAAAATATTTATACATATTATTTATTATTTTCTTACTCTTACATAAAATATGATTTTTCAAAGAGGTTGATTATTATTTTATTAATATATCATTTTATAGTTTAATAATATTTATATTTCATGATATGCATGATAATATATATGCTTTCATAAAATAATGCACACAAAAATAGAATTTTGTTATTGTAATATCTTAAAATTTTGCTCTATATAATATATTACAAATCTTGAGATTTGATTGATATAATTTTAATTATGAGAATTTAAATAACAATAAAATTATTTTTTAAAATAATACATTTATTAATTCAAACAAAATAATAATAATTTTATTTTGAGAAGTGTGTCATATTTTTAAATGAAAATAAAATTTTATTAAAGCATATAATTAAAAAGAACTTTTTTTGAAGAATATAATTGTAGTGTGCTAATAATATTTTATGACCTACATAATTAATTATAACTTTTTGAATAATACATATATATATTATGAATATTTAAATGGCAAATAATATTTTTTAATTTAAGCCAACTATCTTTAACAAGATTAGTGTTAAATAAGTTATTACGAAAAGTTTTAGGTAGTTTAGAGATGTAGCTAATGAAAGAAAAATGGAGGGAGAGAAGGTGAAAAAGTGAAAATAAAAAGAAGAGGGAAGAAGAAAGTTTCAATTCAAGTGGACAACAAGAAAGCAAAGAAACGAATGATGTTGGTCATAAGGAGGCCAGCAAGGAAGACAGAAAGGAGACTTATGGAAGAGGTTTTTACAAGCAAGTTAAAGCATGAAAGGAAGAAGGAAGAACCCATGGCTTTCAAAGCCACCAAATGTGATTCGGATTCCACTTCTACCACCTCCACGGATTTGGAGGATGAGGTATGTTTTCATGTTAATGGTTTAGCAAAAATTTTGGCAAAAAGTTTTCTTAATAGGAAATGGAAGAAGATGAGCAACAAGGAGAGGAGGCGGCCACCAACTTGTTTTGAGTGTGGTCAAACCAGTCATATTAAACCAGATTGTCCAAAACTCAAGGACAAGCATATGAATGAAGAAAAGAAGAAGAAGAAGTAGAACTTGAAGAAAAAAAAGAAAGCTTTCCAAGCTACATGGAGTGCTTCCAAAGATTCAGATGTTTCAAGCTCAAGTAGAGGAGAAGAGATGATTTGTTTTATAAAAAATAAGGCATCTTCAATATCTTCAAGTGGCGAAGAAGAAGAAGAAAATGAGGTAAGCACTTTGACAAGAGATATTTTAGAAAGTAATTATATTGAAATTATGAATGCATTGACTTCATTAATGAGTGCTCATAAAAATTTGAAAATGGCTTACAAAGAAAAAGTTGAATTACTTGATTTTGTTATAAAAGAAGATGAAAAGAAAAGAATAGAAAATCAACATATAAGTGACGAAAAGGCTTCCCTTATCATTGAGAATACTTCTTTAAAGCTTGATATTTTACTTTTGGAAGAAAAATACGATTTTTTGAGCATGCTAGAGTTAGAAAAACTTCACATACTTCTTATGCTTCACATGCTTATTGTTCTTCACATATCTTCAATATTGAAAAACCTAAATATGTAAGCATGCCTAGGCCATTAAATATTAATTGTTTTTATTGTTGTAAACTTGAGCATGCTATGAAAGATTGCTTTTTTAGAAGAAATATATATTCACAAAAAAATTAGATGGATTGTTAAGAATTAGAACATGCAATCTCCATTTAGTGCTCAACCCAAGCTTTCTTGGGTTCCTAAGAGTAGAACATAGAAAACTAGAAGAAAATGTCTCCAAAATACTTGAAAACATTCTAGGATAGGTCTCAAACATTTATAAAACTTAAATTGATGATTTAATTTAGTGGTATGTTTCTAATTTAGATTTTACACATTATAAAGTCAAAACAAAGACTAAAATAAAAATCCACATCTTGGGTATTTATCTATTAGAAAAGCATATAGAATCTTTAATCTAGAATCTCATAAAATAGAGGAAACAATATATATTTTTTTTGATGAGTCTATCTAACTAATTAGTGAGAAGTACTTAGAAGATGAAATAAAATTAGTAAAGAACTTAAGTTGGAATAACAATGAAGAAAAATTAGAAATCTTGAAGTAGAAAAAAAAACAAGTTACATAAAAGATGGAAATTTGCAACCTCACATCCAAAGGATTTGATCATTAGGAGATGATTTACTAATTATTTATATTTATGTTGATGATATTATTTTTTGTAGTACAAAAAAAAGAAATGTATAGAATTTGGAAATCTTATGACTGAAGAATTTGAAATGAGTATGATGTGTGAGCTAAATTTATTTTTCTTAGGATTTCGAATAAGACAACTTCAAGACTATGGCTTAGATGTCACACATATATTATTAGAATTGATAACACTAGTACATTAGTATTAGCCAAGAATCAAGTTCATCATTGTAGGACTAAGCACATAGATGTTAGATATCACTTTATAAGAGACCAAGTGGCCAAAAGATTAGTAAAATTAGAGTATGTTCCCATTAAGCTTGAATTGGTTGACATTTTTACCAAACCCTTACCATCAGAGTAATTTCAAACATGGAGGGTATAATTAGGAAATTTAGACATTGCTTAGGGTTCACTCTCCTTTAATGGTGTCAAAGGGGGAGAATAGTTAGGAGTTAGGGGAGCATCAAGATAGTGGGAGTATGTTAATTCTTAATTTTCTCCTTAAAAATTTATTTCTATTTTCTTTGTCACATTTTTGTATTTAAAACATTTGTCTTTCCATCATCAAAAGGGGGAGATTGTTACACCCTTATGTTTTATGACTCAAGCATAAATGTTTATATCTCATATTGACTTGCTTTAAGTGAAATTGTCAATATTCAATTAAGTCATGCCATGAACTTTAAATGTCCAAAATAGTAGTCTTCTTGACTCTTGGAGTGATGGCAAGCTTCAAGAAAATTGAAGGCATGCACCAAAATCTTTATACTTGAATATCTCTTTATTTTTCTAGAATTTGATTTGTCCAAATTTTGAGATGATGTGGCACAGTAGCAGTACTATTTTTTAAAAATGTTATAAGTTTAATAATTTTTGAATTTTTATTTTTGGGCCAATCATTATTGATGAAAAGTATAAACATTAGTATTTGATTTTTTAAAATTATTTAAGAATAATTTTTCATGAATTTCTTTTCATAGACATTTAGGATAGTTGCAATACTATCATAATATAAAATTATTCTTTTATACTTATACTCAAAATTTTGGCACAAAAATTCTTACAAAATACTATAAAATCAGTTTAGTCTGGGTAATTTTCACTGTAACATTGGGCAGGTAGACCCGACCTGACGGCTGGTCCGTCCAGGCTTTAAGGATTTAAAAAATAAAATAAAGAAAAAAATTGTTTGATAGACCTGAAAGGGGCAAGCAAAGCTCAAAGGCCGTAGGAAGAGCTGCTGAACAGAACAAGTGAGAAATCAGCCCACAGCTGCTGAATGGAACAAGTGCGAACTCAGCCCGTAGAGAAAGCTGACCAGAGCAAGCACGAAATCAAGCCAACCAGGACAAAGTGATGAAATCTTGATCGAGGAAAGGGGGAGCCAACCCCAAATGGCTCGAGAGATAAATGAGCCAAAGGTGTTATAAAGAGCATTAGTAAAGACATTTAGACGATGTTGGACTAAACTTCCATTCGATTATCAAAGAAGGCAGAAGGGCAGGCACGTTCGAATGGCTTAAATTAATCAAGGTAAATTACTACATGATAAATGAGTAAAACACCAAGTAGGAGATTCGAAACCAAGCCAGATCTGCAAGAGGATACAGAACCACCGCAGTAAGTTTCCATTTTAGTTGATTTTTGGAGAAATTGTTTTAATATATATTAGACAACCAATGTGCCATCCATTGGCCCAGATCAAGGCTGCGTAAATCAAATGCCAGGATTGGTCTCAAATGGTAAATTCAAGATTAAATCGGAAACTTCCATTTCAGGCTCCAAATCGAACGACGACTGCTTTGTGTTTGTTACCAAAATAGCTAGTTCATTTTTTATCTTTTGGGAGTGGATTTAGTGCTCAAATTAAGCTTTATAAATAAGTAATGATGAAGAACTCCTAGAGGTTACCATTGCTAAGATTTGAAAGCTTTCAAATCACAATATCGAGTAATTCTAAGTGCATATGATGCTTCCAAAGTCACAAAGTGAAAGTCGCAAGAAGGAATCCAAAATTAGAGGTTTTGGCTTCAACTATTTTTCAATCTCTATTCCTCTCTCTTTTTGGTATTGTGTGTGCCTCATATTTTTCTTAAAATTATCTTAAGTTTTGCCAATTTTTTGTATTTCTTTCTTTGGGGTAAGGGCATCGCAGCAATTATGCAAAAGTCTGGGATTTGAGTTGAGCCTGAAAAAACTCAAGTGGGTTCGAGATTAGCCATAGGTAAAATCCCAAATAGGTTTGAGGTGAACCGTACGAAAAACCTCGCTTGTAATTTGGTGATTTTATTGATCTTTTCCAAACACTTGTTGGGGGTAGATGTAGGCTCGATTTTGAGTCGAACCACCTTAAAAATCTTTTGTGTACTATACTTTCTTATTCTTGCTTAAAAGATTTGAGTTTTAATTGAAACCGAAAATCGAAAGAAAATTTTATTTACTACAATTCACCCCCTTTTATTGGATTGTCTTAAGCACAAAGCACTTCAATTGGTATCAGAGAAAGGAATCCCAAATTACGTGAGTAACATCACGTGGCAAATCCACTTGTGCTAAGTGAAGGCTTTCTCACATTCTTTGTGGTTTTGTGATTTTTGGTTTTATGGCTTCATCTTTGGTTGATATGGATGCAACATTGTGTGAAGGTTTTTCTTCCATTCAGCCTCCCTTGTTTAAAGGAGAATTTTACATATATTGGAAAAAACATTTTAGAATTTTTATTCAATCTATCGATTTAGAATTATGGGATGACTAAGCCTTGTGAACTTCTAAGAAATTCTTTTACTAGTGAAGTCAAGCCCTTTAGTGAGCTTAATGTTGAGCATAAAACATTGGCTCAATTGAATGCTAGGGCCTTGAATTATCTTCATTGTGGAATTTCTCCTAATGAATTTACACAAATTATAAATTTGCATACGGCATTTGAGGTGTGGAAAAAACTCTAAATAACTTATGAGGGCACCTCACAAGTGAAAGAGACGAAGATCAACATCCTCACCCATGACTATGAGCTTTTTAGAATCAATCCTTGTGAGAGTATTAAAAGTAAGTTTTTAAGATTTAATGACGTAACAAATGGCTTGAAAAATCTTGGAAGGGCTTTCTCAAATTTTGACCTAGTAAGGAAAATTTTGAGAATCCTTCCAAAGGAACATGATCTCCTTGCAACGACTATTAAAGCGGCTAAAGATGTCAACAAACTTTCATTGGATGAACTCCTTGGAGAACTTCTCACTATCGAAATAGAGATGACTAGGAGACTTATGGAAGAAGCTTCTACCAGAATGTTAAAGCATGAAAGAAAGAAGGAAGAACCCATGGCCTTCAAAGCCACCAAATATGACTCAGATTCCACTTCTACCTCTTCTATGGATTTGGAGGGTGAGGTAAGCTTTCATGCTAATGGTTTAGCACAATATTTGGCAAAAAGATATGGCAAATAATACTTTTTAATTTAAGCCAATTATCTTTAATAAGATTAGTTTTAAATAAGTTATTACTAAAAGTTTTAGGTAGTTTAAAGATGTAGCTAATGAAAGAAAAATAGAGGAAGAGAAGGAGAAAAAAAGGAAATAAAGAGGAGGGAAGAAGAAAGTCTTAATTCAAGAGAACAACAAGAAAGAGAAGAAAAAATGTGTTGGTCATAAGGATAGTAAGGAAGACAAAAAGGGGACTTACTATTACTATAAGAATCAAGAAGGGGAAGAACGTACTAGAAAGCTACTACAATGAGTGAAAATAAAAAAGGTTGAAATTATATTTTTTTATTCAATTTATTCATTTTTATAAAGGAATTAGTGGTTTTATTTTATTGTACAAGTTACGAATGTTATGATAATTAATTATGGGGGTTTAGAGTTCTTTTACAGTAAAATATAATTGAATTTAGGCCTTATTATTTTGTTTGGAGGTGAGTCTACTATGTGATTAGACTCAATATACAATATGATTATCAATAATTTGTTTAAGGAGTTAATGAACATGTCATACAATTAAGAGAATATAGAACACAATTAGAGTTAAGTTGGTTCAAGAAGAAAGGTTATGGTGTTGTCCAACAATCTCATCATATCATAGTTGGAGCGATCATAATGTACCATGAATTTCTCATACAATATGATTAGATAAAGGTCAAAGAGTAAGATGGGATTCTGATAACCATATATAGGGAGTTGAAGGAATCACACTGTTTGATGGAGAGGCAATATAATATAATAAGTGAAGAATTAATAACAATGGCTTAGTGAGATGCAAATTGTACAACACGATGGGGGAATCATATAGTTGATGTTTTTGTAGTAGAAGAAAAAGTAGAGAGAATACTTCGGGTTATATAATGTAAGGAATTTTAGATATTTTCATTATTAAAGATTATATAGTAACTCATGTGCATGCATCTATGACTTTGTAGAAAAACTTAAAGAAAAGGAAAGCGGATTAAGAACCTTTAACTTAAATTTCGATAGAAAAGTTTGATAATGGTAATATAAATATAATATTAAATTAACAGATAATTTTTTCTTAAATTAAGATATCTTATAAGCCTTTTTATATTGTGTATTTTGATATATGACATAGTTATCTTGATAAGAAGTATTTGTATTACATTGGCTCATAGTTTTTAAATTTTTGTGGATCTTTTATATGTTTATTTTATGATAAGGTACATACATTAAATCATACAGATAGCACGAGAACTAGTTTATATTAGAAATATAATATAAAGATTTTATTTTAAGTTATGACATGATATTTAAAATAAGTTTAGATTAACTAAAATTAAATAAAAAATAATATTGAGTTTTCTTGAAACATTATCCCCATGTTATATGAATATATAGTTCCATTGGAATGTGTAGGGTGTACAAGATACTTATTAGATATTGGCTCATCACATTATTTAGTGTCATTAATACTTTGTGTTTGGTGGCTTAGGTATTAGTTTAAGACCTTGTACCTAAATGGATAATTTAGATAATTATAAGTATTTTGTTTAGGAAAATAAAACTATTATTTTATAGTAAAGATTATGGAAGAGATTGTTATAATCCTTTATCCAAACGAGATAAGGTTGTCTTGACAATCAAGTATGTTATCCTTCTAAGTGTCAAATATATGACCCTTAATAACGAACATCTTGAGAATGCTGGATGCTTTATATTACTTCATTAAATAGCTTAGTTAACTTGTCTAATAATTGAATCCAATTATTAATCTCAATGTTATCAATTGTTTCATTATCAATCATCTTTGTCTCAGTGCAACACATGTACAATAATGTAATCATGTTGCTTGATTTGCATAAGATTGGAGCATAGTTGTGGTGACCAAGCTTACCTTTCTTGGGATCATGTGTCACATCCTCTATTTTTTTTTTCTTAATACTTTAATTTTGAAATGTACTGTTTATAAAAAATTAAACAAATACATTATTTTTCAAAACATTTGGTATGCTCACATATCCAAAACAAATGAAAAAATATGCCTAAACTTCAAAATAAATTTTATATGAAGCCAAATATATGAAACAACACAATGATAATATTACAATAGGTAATTAACATGTCCAATAAAACCAAGTAGATGTCTAACTTATTGTAAAACATTTGAGGCATAACAAATAAGAGGGGATGAGTGAATTTATTATTTAAGAAAATTTTCATTTCCAAAAATTAGTAAAAAAGCTTTTCGACCTTAAATTTTTTTTCATTAATGAAACAAAATTTCTCTATAATAAACAAAATACACACAAGATTTTTTAGGTGCTTCAACCAAAACCTGTGCCTACATCCACCCTCGATCCCCGATCCGGCTTCCACTAACTATTTTCTTTTTGCTAAAGCTAGTAGAGATAAACCAAATACACATCAGTGTTTTAATGAAACCAAAATCAGAGAAATTCATGTTACTCAAAAAAATTTAATACTTCACAAATTTTTGCTCACAAAAATCCCTACATCATTAATTGTTTAAATAAATTAATTTTTTAAAATTTAATAAATATGTAATAAATCTAAAATACAATAAATTAAAAATATAATACAAAAAATCAAATAAAATAAGCTAAAAAAATATTAAAAATAAAAATATTTTGAACAGTTAAAAAAATTTTTAATTAGACAAAACTTATCGGGTCGAGTGTAACCAAGTTTGTTCTCTCTCAATCTTTCCCTGTTTTGAATTACTTCAAAAATACTAATTTAAATAACTACAAAAAAATAAATAAATTAATATTTCAACATTTAATAAATCTAAAATATGATAAATTAAAAAATATAATATAACCAAATCAAATGAAATTGAGTTTAACATCATGGTTCATCAAATAAGATATAAATCAAAATATCCAGTAAGTAATTCAAAAGGCTGAGAAAATGAAACATTTGAAAATATAAAAATAAATATTAAAATTAAAATAGCTCTTTAAGATGAGTCTAATGATATTTGTTATATTTTGATCAGGCATTGTATAGGATTGTTATGAATTATCAAGAAAAATATCGATATATACTTATAAAATATTATTTTAATTTTAAATAAATATATATTAAAGCTAAGATGAGATAAAATGAAACAATGTAATATAACCGAATCAATGCAAGGCAGACCACTCACAAAGGAAAATTATAGTTTGATACTAACATAACAAAATAAAGAAAAAATTTAAAGAAAAAAAATAAAATGCATAAGAAAGTTGCATTAAAAAAACCTAATGAGATAGTTTACAATCTGTGATCATCAAGTAAGATATGAATAGAAATGTTTCATAAAGCATGCCAAACTACTAAAAATAAATGATTAAAAAACACATAAATGAAATTTTAATTAGGTAAAGCTTGTTTAAATGACTCTAATGACTTTTGTTATAAAAGAAGAAAATAATAAATAATAATAACAATAAAACTTTTCAATATTGAGAAAACATATATTAAAGTAGAAAAGAGATAAATCAAATCAACATAATCTAACCAAATCAAAGTGATGTAAGCCTTATAGAAGAGGTGACATAAGGTTATATTGTAATATAACTAAATCAAAACAAACAATTTGAAGAAATAAGATAATTGTATAGGAAAATTACATTCTAAGATACCAAGGTGATTAGGTATGGTATCCTCGATTATCAAGTCATCTATAAATCAAAAAATATTTTAAAACAAGCAAAAATCTTAGAAAAAATATTTAAAAATATAAAAACAAAATATTTAATTAAGGAGAGCTCAGTTAGATGAGACTAGCAAGGTTTTTTTTTAATCTTAATCAAGCCTTATTTAGTATTACTACAAATTATCAATATAAATAATAAAAAATAATAATATTTTATGATTTAAATATTAATTGAAGATATATGAAAGCAAAGATGATATAAATAAAAGTTATGTAACAAAACCAAATCAAAATGATATATATGCCACATGATAGGAAATTTCGAGTTGCATAACAATATAGCCAAATCAATGTGAAACTTTTATAGAAATGAGATAAATTTTACGAGAAAGTTGTGTTCAATTATACAAATCCAAATATCTTAAAAAGCAAACAAAAATCAGAAAATAAAATATTTTAAAATTCAAAAATGTATATAATCAAATAGATCTCTTGTAGACAAGTTCAATAATATTTATTTTATCTTGGTCCGACCAAGCTTGGAATTACTCTAAATTGTAAAGGCAAATAAGTGTAATAATGTATTAATGCTAAAAAGTTTATAAATAGAGATAATAAAATATGACCAAATCAAAGTCATGTTAAGTTTGCATGAGTGGATAATTTGAGTTTCATAGAAATATAACCAAATAAAAGTGAAACATTTCAAGAAATCCAAATGTGATACAAATCAAAATATCATAAAAAGCGAACAAAAATCTTAGAAAATAAAATATTTTAAAATTCAAAACTGTATATTTAACAAAATAGATATCTTGTAGACGAGTTCAATAATATTTATTTTATCTTGGTCATACTTAGCTTAGAATTACTGTAAATTGTAATGACAAATAAGATTAAATATATATTAACATTAAAAAGTTTATAAATAGCAACAATAAAATATGACCAAATCAAGGTGATGTTAAGTTTACATGCATGAGTGGATAATTTGAGTTTCTTAAAAAATTACTAAATAAAAGTAAAACATTTCCAAAAATGAGATAAATTATATGAGAAAAGTTGTATTTCAAAATACTAATGGAATAAATTAAAAAAATATAATATAACAAAATCTAAGTGATATTAAGTTTACATGTGTAGAGAATTTGAGTTTCACCATAATATAATAAAATATTTTTTTATGAAATGAGATAAATTATTTGAAAAAAGTTGCATTAAAAAATACTATGGACGATGTGTACAACAACCTTGTAAGAATAAAAATATCTTATAAGAGTGCAAAAACCATGGATAATAAAACATTTACATTTATAAAACTTATTAAACTAGAAAGGTGATGATGTTTGATATGTCTCAATTAGAATTTGTTTAGATTTATTATAAAATATCAATTTAAATAAGTGTAAAAAATAATAAATTCGTATTTTAATATTTGATAAATATATAATAAAGCTAAAATATGTTAAACTAAAAGAATTTATAATATCTAAATAAAAACTATGTAAATGTCACACCGTAGAAGAGTTAGAGTTTCATAATAATATATCTAAACTAAAGAAAAATCTTTGATCAAATGAGCTAAATTATTTAAAAAACTTGTATGGTGAAGTTATCCTGCAAGGTACTAAGGAGATCAAGTATAACATCTTCAATGATGGAATCAAGTATGAGTAAAAATATCTTATAAAGTATGAAAAAATATAATGAAAAATATATAAAAATAACAAAATAAATATTTAATTAGATAGAGCATATTGAGACAAATAAAACCAACTTTGTTTTTCATCTCGTTCAAAACACATTTTATAGAAAATATGAATTACAATAACAAATAAGCATGAATAATAATAAAGTATCATCCTAATAATAAATAAATATATATTATAATTGAAATGAGTTAAATTAAAATAATGTATTACAACAAATAAAAGTGATTAAATGGTCACATTGGAGTAGATGTAAAGTTAATAAGTAATATAACCAAATCAAATAAAAAAATTTGTGGAAAAGTGATAAATATTATAGAAAAATTATGATCCATGATTCTAAGAAGATCTAATGTAGTATCGTTGACTATCATATGAGGTTTGGATTGAAATGACTTGCATATCATATAAAAACTTTTGAAACATTTTTTTTAATTATAAGAAATGAAATTTTAATTGAGTGGAACTCTATAAGATGACAATAATGGTATTTGTTTCATCTCCATTGAAATTGGTTTATAAATTTTTGAAATTACCAAAGTAATTAAATAAAAGTAATAATTAATCGTTATTTTAATATTATGTAAATTTATGCTAAAGCTAACGTTAGATAAATTAAAATAATGTAAAACAACAAGACTATAGTGATGTAAGGTTACAAGAGAGAAGATTTAGAGCTTCATAGAAATATAAGAAAATCAAAGCAAACAATTTAAAGAGTTAAGCAAAATTGTATAGGAACATTTAATTTCATGTTGATTTGGTGGTTGGTGTAACATTGTCAATCGTCAACTTAGGTAGAAAATAAAATACCTCGTAAAGAGTGCCAAAATTATTGAAAATAAAATATTTAAAAATAATTAAAAAAGAATTTTTTATTAGATGGTGCCCAGGAAGTCGAGTTTAATGACTTTTGTTTCATCTTAATGAGACCTCATATCTTATTATTAAGAAATATCAAAATAAAAGAGCATAAATAATCATAAGCTATTATTTTATTATGAAGTAAATAATTATTAAACTTATAATGATACAAATTAAAGCAATATAATATTAGAAAATCAAGAACATATGAATGTAGCACAAGAGATAAAGTTTACCAGAATGTTGCATTCCAATATACTCAAGAGAATGAGTGTAACTTTCATGATTATCAAATTAGGTAAGAATTATAATATTTTTATTAGGAATACCAAAATATCAAGTAAAAAATATTTTAAATTACAAAATAAATCATATATAAATAAAATAAACCCAAATCGATGTGAAGGCCCTACGAAGGTTATTTAGAGTATCGTTATAATACGTGAAAATCTAAGTGAAAATTGGAAACAATGATATAAATTGTATGACAAAGTTAGTGTCCGAGATAGTTAGGATGTAAAGTGTAACATACTCAATAGTAGAATCATATATGAATGAATACATTTGGTAATGTTTACCAAAACTCTTTAAAAAATATTTAAAAATATCAAAATGAATAATTCACTTGATAAAGCTCATGAAGATGAATCCAAAGATGTGTGTTGTTTCTTGATCAAACCTAGTTTAAAAAAACTTTACATTAAGAAAGTAAAAAAGATAAATCATAATAAATTATAATTTTAATTTAAAAGAAATATATATTAATGGAGAAATGTGATATATTTAAGAAATGTAATGTAACCAAATCAATGTGATATAAATGTCATATGACATGAGATTTGTGTTACATTATAATATAAAAAGATCAAAATGAAACATTTGATGAAATGATATAAACTATATATGAAAGTTATATTCCATGATACAATGGAGATTGAGTATAATATTCTTGATCAACAAGTTAGATGTGAACAAGAGAATAAAAAAAATACTTAGTAAAAATTCTTATTGAGTGCAATTATAAAAAACATTAAGTAATAACTTTGGGTCTCCTAGGTCGAGGATCACAAAGGAGGATAAGAAAAACCAGGAGAATAAACTAAAATTCTATTTCTCTTTAGAAAAGTGTTTGTTCTTTAAGTAGGATAATTTATTGCCTTCAATTAAATCCTAAGTGTCACTTTCTATTTGAGTTTGTGCATCTACAAAGAATGACCAAATATTATCTTTCTTCTTTTATTTCCTTGGAGGTTGTGCTGCATGTGGTGACACAAGAGATTTCAAAAGGATAGTTAAACTTTACACTTACCTCCTTTGGTGCCAACATTGCCAGAAGCATTGTCTTGATTGCAATGGTGGTTTATGATTAATGCACAAGACATGGGTATGAGATGGATGAATCATGTGCATTATCTCCTTAGGCGATCGCATTGCTAGCAATGACAACTAACTCTTAATTGTCCAACCTCAAGCTTTCGGAACTTAAGAGTCTAACATTAAATAAAAGAATGTCAAGAGTTTGACTTTTATCATAAGATTCTCAGACTTTACATCTCTATTATTTATCATATAACTATATTGTAGACTGATGACAAAAATTTGTGATGCACATTTACGCATTTTAAAATTATAATAAATTTTGTCCATAAATATGTGTTTATTGATAGATTATTATTTAATAATAATATATAAAAATATTATTGTTATCAAAATTTAGTAATAATACCCTAATCTTTCAATTAAATATATTATTAAATTTATTTTTATTAAAATATTTTTAAAATTTTAATCCCATACTAATGCGTAGGGCAATCCTTGTGTCGCCAATCAAATTCAAAACAATACTCCCTTCTTTAGTCTAATAAATTATTAATATATAGTAATTATCTCTTGAATTTAAAAATTTTCCATCCCGCATAAGCTCCTTAGCTTGGTTCTTCTGAGCTTCCCTTGGACTAGGGTTTTGTTAATTGATCTGTAGAACTGGTGATGATGGCGAACCTCATTTTACCAGATTCCTTCTCTGCATCTGGAAAGGCAGCCGATAGGCTGAGCCATCCTCTGCTTCAATCCAGCCTGAAGCATGACCGAGAAGGATACGAGGCAGAGCTTCTCCTTATCTACGGCCACTTCGAATCGTCCATACATCTCAGCAATCCGCGCTTCGTTCGTCGTCGAACTTGGTGGTCTCGAAGGATCTAGGTGACCTCACGATGTTCCTGGTGCACATGACCCCATAATATCCCTGGCACCTTACTGAATTTCCTAATGAGTCTCTCATCTCCTTCAATCTGAAGTTCGGACCCTCCCGGCTTCCCTTCGTTCCAATCTAGCAGAAGCCATCAACCTCCTTGTTAATAAGAAGGTTTGTTATTTTTTTTATTTTATTTTTGGATGAATCAGTTATAGTGTTTGATACACTTCAATTTGGAGGGCCACCATAATCCAACATATTTCTATTCAGCAATTTAATGGGTGGAAATATCTTTTGTTTGCACTGATCAAAATTATATTTTGAATTGGGCATTGGAGAAAATGGGAAACTTCCACTTCATTGAGCTTTAAGAGAAGATTATAATTATTGATAAGTTGTTAGACTTGATTAGGCCTTTTTAATTGTTGATCAATGTAAAAGTTTGATTTCCCTCAGCAAAGAACAAAACAGGCATTTTTTCCCATGATTTCTTAAATATAGAATCTTAACTATTTCTTGTGAGGCTGTATATTTCTTTTGCTAGATTCTTAAATTAAAAAGGTTTAGGCTGCCAACACTAAATTCATATTCCGTTATTATAATTAGAAAAATAGTCCTTTCACACATCAAGTGAGGTCAGATACATTGATTCTAAGATGCTATTGTTTCTATTCATTAATTGCTTTTCTTCTGGATCCAAAGTTGTTAAAGCCATTTCTAATAGTCAATAGTCATTTTTTTGTTCTATATTTTTTACTTTTTTATAGGAAAGATTTCCGTAATCTACTTCTCTTATAGAATCACAAAGTGAACTTCTTAATATAACCAAACCATCTAGATTGATTTTCTTTAGAATTGTCTACAATTGTTGGAATGCCAACTTTCACCTTTAAAGTAAGTTACTCTTGAAACTTAAAAGCTTTATCTCTATTGCAATTATTCTATTTGTGTGCATGTACTCACACATTGACATTTGATACCTTGTAATCTTATAAATTTGCCTTTATTCTTGAGTGTGATATTTTGATTACACAACACTCGGAAGTATGTTTTATTTTCATCTTATTTGTTCAATGCTTGGATCATATTAGTGACATTTTTTGTTAATTTTTCTATCATTTTGAAGTATAGGTTCAAAATAAGTAAATTTTGTATTGTTTCTTTTGTTTATGATAACTATTACAATCCATATGTTTTTCGAATTACTTGTCTAAATATTAATTCCATATTATAAGAACTAAAAATGCAATACCATTTAAACTTCAGAGTCATTGTTCATAGACTCAGTTTTGTTTTATCTATTTGCTTAGTCCTAGTTTTACTTTATCTCTTTTCTTAGTCGTATCAATAGGTATTAAATTATTAGCAAAATGCATATTAATGGCTTATCTTGAGTTTTATAATTACATCAATAATTAGTGTAAAATTGAAGCTATCTTTCATTGCTTATGTTGTCAAAAAGTTTGATGAAAGAAGTGCAAAAGTACTTATGAAGCACTGTCTTTTTATGTGCAAAAATTGGACTCGTGAGAAATTTTCAAAATGTTTTTGATGCTTTTCTAATACCTTATCAATATAAAGCCTCCTTATACACGCATTATTGCTTTGTTATACATGTTTTTCATAATTTCAATATTTCCAATGCTAGCTTCTTTTTTTCATTTTCTAATGCCTTTTCGAGCATGTGAGGGAAATATTATAATAAATTATTTATTTGAGTTCATGATGATTCCCTTGTAGAATTGAGAAAATGTTTTTTGTTCCATGAAATAATAATAAGAAATTGTTACAATCATTTTATGTTCTTCATTAAGCTGTTGAATCTCATAATAAACATTCATTATATTATCTTTCATAGACTTATCCAAAATTGTACTAACCCATGTCTGTTTCAATTCTTACTTGAATATTGATGTTTGTATCCTAAAATTGTTAATACCATGGTTTTTTGACAATGTGCTTATTTTAGTTAACAAATAGTAATGTTTATCTTCTTATGAATCATGATGTTAATTAACTTAATCAAATTTATGATTTAATTCTAGCTTCTTGAAATTATTTCTTTATACGTATCCATGCATGATGTCGCAGGAATCCTTACTTTGTTTCAATTAACTCATTGTTGATATAACCATCTTTGTTAATTTGTTATTATATTTAGACAATATAACACATTGCTTCTTGGAAGACCTGAGCATTAGATTTAACACAATTTTGGACATACATTGCCATGGGTTGGCAACCTTGAGGACAATGGAGAGGGACAAGTCATAGAAATAGATGGTTGGGAGGCGTCTGGGATAAATGGAAAGATGCATCATAGAGTTGCCTAGAGGTCAACTGAAAGAATTGGGAAGGAGAGATGGATAAGAAGGGTTTTTAAGTATATACTATAAGCTAAGAGAAATGGCCTATGTGAAATATTTTACCAACTTCAAATGCCTAGGTGAAAGCTATGAAAGTTTATAGCCTTAAACAAAATGATCTTAAAACAACCAAAATGGAATTGTTTTCATAATACTATTTAGTATTGCATGAGTTATGTTGTTCCAATGATTATACAAAAATTAAAGTTCTCTAGCATGTTATTGATTTTTCTTGTTTATTTTGAAAGTTTAAGCTTTTAATTATGCTTTGCTTATTTGTATAGTCATATTGTTAAGTTGGATGTGCCTCTTAAATTATTTATAGACCTTTAGATCGTTGGTGATCAAAACCTCAAAAAATTTACTTTTTTTTATGTTGTGCAATGTATTCAACACATGAACAAAAAACATAGAAATGAAGCAAAAAATAGGAAGCTTCAAAATATTTTTTTTCTCATTACTACAGGTGTGTGATGTCATAAATAATCTATTTTTGCTGATTTTTCTTTGTTTTGTTGATTATAACAACTGATGTATGATTTCTTGTTTGAAGGGAGAGAAAGAACTAAAAGCAAGGAGGTCACATGAAATGTATGGTTTGATGATCAAACTGCTAATGCTATTTGCAATGCATGCTTTCACAGTTCTTAAAGGTTGATATTTTCCTTATCTCTACAATTGGTTAAGTCCCATTAGTTATCTTATTATGCCTTTTTTATTGCTTCTTTTTACCGAACACAGGGTCATGGTAATGAGCTATCTTATTCATTGTAGTGTGCTATCTTACTTGAAAAGATTCTAAGTTTTTGTGTTTTAGTTAAAAGCTTAAGCATAACGTTAAAGAATTAAATAGAAGAATCCAATCTCCAAGAGGGAGTTTGATGTTTAAAGGAGAGAGAGTAAATGACAAGTCAAAACTTAACAAGACGAAACAAACTTTTTTCCCAAGTGAATGGTATGATCAAAGGGGAAATACTTAGCTACTTAGAAGTTATAAATAAGATTTTCACTTTGCAATAAGATAAGATGAAAAGGCAAAAACTCTCAACCTCCATACAATGGGTTAGTGATGAAATTAGGAAGGAAAGGAAGAATTGTTTTTGCCATTTGTAGCCTTCACATAATGGAATAATAATGAAGGAAATAAAAAGAGAAAGTAAGATTTATGCTTCTCAAAGCATGCTTACTATGGAATGGTGATGAAGATCCGTGTAATAAAAAGTTCACATAGATGTCTAACTTAATCAAAATTTAATGCAAATGATGTGAACCAAAGCAAGTTGAAATGGTTATTTCAAGTAATGAAAAGGCACTTGCATTTTTATCACTTGAGCATTACTCCAAAACCATTTAATATAAAGAAATGATTAGGACTGATTATGCTAATAACTTTTATTCGACCTATTCTCATGGGTTATTAACATATGAAATATAACTACCTAAATAAACATCAAAAGAACTTGTCAACTAGCTCTTTAATATCTAAATATGGATCTCCCCTTAAACATTTAATGTTTCAAGTTATTGTGACCCACTGGAGAATTTGTTGAAGTAGATTTTGGCTTAATATCTGTGTGAGACTAGGCTTTTGGATGATATATGGTTTGACTAAAAAAGTTCAAGGCCTAAGTTTTAGGTACACTCACATAGATTTGACTTATATTTTCTGTATAGAATTTCATATCTCGAATGATGATCCATACTCGATAAGGTTAGGTTAAGAAACTTAACAATAAATGGATTTGCCATGAGGTTTTCATGTCTTAAGAGAAATCAATTATTGAATGATCATCATTAACATTGACTTGTAAGGATGAAATATATTCAACTACAAACTAGATGTAATCAACTTAAATAGTTGATTTGTCAATGTCAAGTGAGAATAGTTATCTTGATTTTCTACTGAAAGAAATAAAAACCCAAGTAATTTGGAATATGATAAAGGACATCAAATAACTTTTAATTGATGAATTAGCTCAAGAGATGACTTCTTTTAAGATAAAAATTTTTTTAGTTAACCCTCAAATAAGTCTGTACTTTTAAAGTACAATTTCATTAGTTCTTAAGATATCTAAATATTATAATTAAACAAAGAGAGTTGACTTCGTTTAAGTTAACAAAATCTTCAGAATGTAAAATCATGATGCTAAGCATGAAATTTTATTGATAACTTAAGGGAAAGTCAAATAATACCTTTGATAGATAGCACAAGAAGAAAAGTGTGTAACTTTTAGCATATATAGAGCCTTTTTAACTGATCCTTACTCTTTGATTGTTGTAGCTCAACATTTTCCTCTTTATGAAGTTGATAGACATTTGGTCCTAGAATATCCTTGATCAATTACTTTTCTTTCTAGTTTGGAGCAAGCTTATGGGGGCTTTATTAGTGTTGAGAGCTCTTATATTGTTTAAGACTTATATTGTCTAAGAACCAAATCTTTGACTTTGAAAGGACAATTCTTAATATGTAATATTTTTTCATACTTTACTTTATATTTAGTTTCTTTACATGGTCTCTAAGGCACTTTTCCTTGATTAGGTCCAAATTTTGATGTGCTAGTTTCAAGTTCAAGCTTTTGAACTTGTTAAGTGATTGACCTCAATAGTGATTATAGCTTTGAAGCCTTAGAAAAATTGACGTGTTGTAGAATGTGTAGTTCAATATGCTCACAATATATCGAGGAGTTCACCTACCCACCCACCTTTTTTATCATCAAGACGTGGCTTTAGAATTTTTAAGATGTCTTTGTTCATTGCTTTGGCTTGTCCATCTATGTGAGGATGAAAAGTTGAGGCATACTTTAAAAAACCATACATTTTGCATAAATCTGGAAATTCTTTAGATTGGAACATTATTGTGTCATTCGTAACAATTGCTATGAAAATATTAAACCTATTATAAATGTTCGTCTAAAGAAAACTTTAAATCTTATTAATAGTCTTGCCAATAAGAGGCTTCACTTTGATCCATTTGTAAAGGTTGTTAACCACCATGAAAAGGAACCTCCTTCCATTTCTAGCAATTGGAAATAAAAAATGAAAATACATGCCATAGTCTAACAAGATCCAATAAATAATTATTTCTTCCATCTTTGTGGATAATTAGTATGAAAGGGGAGCATGAAGTTGACACCCGTTGCACCTTTTGGTAAATAAAGTAATATTTTTCTATTATTGGTCCAAAAAATCCTTGATACATAATCTTCATGGCAAGTGTATAGCTAGAGGCACGTCCATCACACTCTCTTGAATGGATCAACTTGATCATATCTTTAACTTCTAAAGGATGGTGTGATGGCCTTAGTTTCTTAAACATTTTTTCCTCTTCTTTGTTCACAAGGACTTTATTCTTATTATTAATTATTTATTTCTACCAAAGTTAATTATGTATATATATATGACCAAAAATTATTTTCTTGATCAAATGATGAGTTTACAATTAAAAAATGCATAAGCACTCAAATTTCTTTAAAGTCTCTTTTTCTCACCACTTTTCATCCATACTCTTTGGGACCAGTGTTGCCCTCAATATATAAATATGAAAATATTAAATTATCCTTTTTAAAAAATATTGAATAATAAGAGGCAAGTCTACCATAGACTTATTATGTCAAAAATAATAACTTCAAGACAAAAATCAATGTTATCTAAGCATATTATAATTAATCTTTTAATTGATACAACTTTAGTGATTCATGTTAATGTAACATTCAAAGAAGCTAAGAATGTGTAAGATATCATCAAAAGACACTTCATATAAATCAATAAAAAATATTCATATAATCATAAAAATTAGTACAATAAAAAATATCATGTTATGAGAATGTAAGCAAAATAAGTGCATGAGACTTGATAATAACAATTAAGAATGAGAGAAAACCAACCAATTATGGGGTCATCATGCTTCATATAAACTATAAGAATGTTATCAAGTATCACATTATTATATCAAGTATTACCATAAAAATGTCTAGTTATTAAAATGTCCCATACAATTTATTTTAAATTTTTGTGATCTTTTTTAATGGGCTTATTACTTCATAACTATCCATTTAATTTTAAACTTGATTATAATGAAAACTCTTATTTTATCATGTCTTTTAAGCTAACATGTGAAAATCAATATGTGCAACAAAGATACACCTAGAATGATAACTAGTATGAGGGGTTTTCCCTACTCAATTGTTACTAATAATATTAATACATGGTGCTTAACTAAATGGTTTTGCATTATCTTGTTGTCACAAATTATTAATAGTGCCCAATCAAAAGATTTTGTCTGACCTAATTGTCACAAATATCAATGCACTAATTGAAGAGTTTTGCTTTACTTGATCGTCACAAATATCTCATTCATCTTATTATCAAACAATTGGTATCATTGCTTGTTTTTTATGTTGATTGCACTTGATTATAAGCAAAACTTTTATTTTATCTTTCAATTTTCAATACATGAAACTAAGAAGTATAATAATATAACCATTCTTATTAAAGTGTTACAAATATTTTTAATATAATTTCATTAATTTTGTCTAGCTTGTTCTCAAACATTATCGATTACAAAATATCTAATATCTCATATTCATTGACATATGTCCAACATCATATATGCATCATCACATATCATTATCAAGTTCTCATGACATATTATGTATATTATTTTATGTTATATTCATATCTTTTTTTCATCATGTACTAAGTTCCAGCACAACTCTTTATACTTATTTAGAGTTTGTCATGATTGGCATTTAATTTACTCAAATAATATCATCTAATGACATCATGATTCTTCAACATAAGCTATGTTCCATAAAATTTGTGCATGAAACAAAATTATGGAACTAAGTATCACAAATATAATTAAATATGAGTAAAAAGAATTTTGTTAAACTTAATAGTAAACTTTACTAGTCACTTATCTCAAGAGACACAATTTTTATTGATCAACTTGGTGTCAAATTAAGCATTGGTCAATTTGGTTGGTTGGTCATTTGGGTTAACTTGAGTAGTTGGTTAATTTTATATGCTAATGTAGGCTTTGGGTCACAAGTGACACCTACATCCTAGAATATTTAGTAGTTAGCTAAGATTTGATTTTGGGATAATTTATTCAGATCAATATTATATGAACCAACTTAGTTGAATTCACCCAAATTATTAATAATATTTTCATGATGTTTTTCTTCCAAACACTTTCTTTCCTCCCGTATCATCATCTCCCTTATCTTCATTTGTCATGAAAAAATAAGTTTTGGATTTACTTAAATTTTTTAATGATATGCTCTTCTCATTAGCAATAGCTTTGTGGAAACTCCCTTAGCTACTAAGTGTCCTCTCATGGGCACTCTCCCTTTGTCAAATTTCTTTCTCTCTATCTCTCTCATCTTTTTTATTGAAAATAATCACAACTTTGTTCTCTCTCCTTAAGATCATCGTCTATCTATTTATAAGAGAGTTTATGCAAGAAATGGATTAGCTAAGCTTGTCCTTATTATTATTATTATCATTATTATCTTTATTATTATTACTATTATTTCTCCTTGGTGGTAGCACTACAACAAGTTGTAAGGCATCGTAGTGATGGGTAATTAGCTCATCATTTTAGATCAGACCATGTGTAATGAATGGGCTTTTTTAAAGTCAACCAAGAGGGAGTGTGACATTCTAAATTTATGACTAAGGATGTTTGGAAAAGTTTTAAAAGATTTCATTTTTCTTCCTCACTTAGTGAAATGCTCAATTTTTTTTTGCGCTCAAATGATTTCATCTAAGAATTATGGTTTCAAAATAATATAATTATTTTTATAATATGTTAAACTTATCTAGGGCTGTCTTAGTTACTAAGAAATTTTAAAACATAACTATTAGCTTGATATAAAATTTTAAATGTCATAGATGAACACATTTGTGTATGTCTTGAGATAGGATTTTTGATAATATTGTTAATCAACCAAAGTATATTATTGAACGTATCACTTAACAATTTTTACATCTAACTTTATAATGGTTAAAATCCCAAACTTTAGATAAGTGCCATAGGGATTTATCCGTAAGAAGGCCTTTTAGGCCGAAGAACTAGGCGAATTAGTAACGCAATACTCGACTTCTTAAGAAGAGAAAAGTCTTCACTAGAATCTCTATTATTGGCTAGTAGATCCACTTCTTGATTTTGTTCTTAATGAATCAAAAATAGATCTATAGTATCATACTTTTGAAGAAGAGGCCAAGCCAGTATTCATAGGATTTTAGTGTAAATCCTTATTTTTTAATAAGACACTACTTATTAGCTAGTTGGAAACTACTAAAGATTTTTAAGTGCTTCATTTGTAGCCATCAAGCAAACTAGTGACTTGCAATCAAGGATTCATGCTTAACCTGTTTGTTGGTGGTAATGAAAACACTTATGATAACACCTTTAAGCTTTACTTACTAAGAGCTAAGAAGGATTGAACTAATGCTACAAGACTCACATGAAAGCTCCATCAAAAAAGGTTGTTAAAAGTTTATAAGGATCTTAGGTTTTGAATAAAAAGAGTTTCTCTCCATTAGAAAACCTTTAAGAATTTGAGATTTCATAAATGAATAGGAAATGAAGTTAAGTTCAAACTCATTATGCTTAATTTCGTACTTTTGCTCATAGGTTTATCGGTTGTCACATCTATGATGTGAATATCAGTATAACTGATATGTTGACATAAGTAAAGGTAGGGTTAGATGCTCTATAAGAGAGTATCTTAGCTCTACATCTTTCTTAGTGAGAGGAACATAATACATTAGTTGTCGAAATCCATTATTCTTTCGAATTAAAGAAGAGTTAATTGTCAAACTTGAAGCAATTAGATATATACATAAAAACTCCCTAAGGACTAGATTGCTCAAGATTGGAGGCTGAGATAAGTAACAATTAAGCTCTAGAAAAGCCTTTTAACAATATTCAATTTACTATTGTCTAAACGTATTGTAGAGTAGCTTGATGAATTGTTGAAGTTTCTCTCCATGCTTGAAAATAAAAAAGGTGAACCAGATAATTTTTTTAGCTAGATATTAAGAATCTCGATGAGCTCTTTAGGAAGGCATGTTTATCAAATCCTTTTCCATGTCTAAATTTACTTAGATTCCTTTTTTTGAGACCATGAAGTTAAGAAACTTTCTCAATACAGTGCTAAAATTACTTTTAAAAAATATTTAGTCCCATGATACACTTTTTACATGTCTTTATGGATCTAATTTTTATTAGAGATTGTTTACATAACGTTCTAAATTTTTTCATCTCTAACTTTAAAAGATAAAATCAATCATCATTTAACAAATAGCTCTAGAATTATTTAAATCAAATGACATTCCTCAAAATGTCACAAAGTAATTATGACTCATGTCATTTCTTTCTCTATCTTTTGATTTTGAAAACACATTTTTTAAATAAAAAACCATTAGCATGATCATTTTTAAAAATCGTAGTAAAACTAATATACATTTTTATATTTTGAAAATTATAACAAAATCAATATAAAAAATTTAACATTCTTTCAAAAGGTAAGTTCTTAAATCGCTATGAAAGTTTTATAAGGATTAACTTATGAGCTTTAAAAAGTTTTTAAAATAATTAAAAATATTACATAAACTTACAATATTATGAAATTTTACTAAGGCATAGAATTTACAAGTATAAGCATAGTAAAAATTGTGTCTAAAAAAGTAGGTGAGATAGTCATTGAACCAAAAGTTAATGAGGATTTAAAAATATTTTAGGTTTTGTTAAATTATTAAAAATATTAAATATCATTGAAATATATGAAATCTGGTAAACAGGTGGAGTTGGTCAAGAAGAATCACACAAAATTAACCACTAAACTTTTGAAGTTTAAATTATTTAAAAATGCAAGAAATCTTAGAATTTCCTAATTTTGATTAAATCTTATTTTTTTAATTTTCCAAACCTTATTGTACTGACAAAATTGACATGACTGTAACCTAATTTTTTGCAAAACTATTAAATTCCAAGCGATATGAAGGCAAGAAGTCACTAAACTAAAGAGGTCTAATTGTTGAAGGGAAATGAAGCATCGATATTTAGTATATGAGAGGATGACCATGGATGATGAGGGTGTTTTGAATAAAATTAAAACATTTTGATATTGGTTAAGAGCTTAAAGAGAAGAGGAGGGAGAGAAGCAGTGTTGTTAAATTATTGGAAAGAGTTTAATTAGTCAAGTAAGGGAATTGAGAAATAAACTTGGAAAATAGGAAAGATATATTGTATTAAGTGTAAAGTACTTAAAATGAAGGAAATATGGATCATATAAAGGCACATAATTTGATATCTATTTTAAGGGGAGACATTTACAAGAGGAATTGAGATAACATGCTTATACATCTATATATACTTAGCATTATATAATGCTTGGCAACTATAAAAAATAATGAATTGAAATCTATCAAATTCAAAGATGATTGACATTCATGCTCTTATTTCTTATGTTTGCTTATACTTTACTATGCATCATATGATCATGATTTTATTATAGATGTGTAAAACATGTTACAATAATATGTATGATGATAATGACCATTAAAAAAAGATGAAAAAAGGCAATGATTATTCTTAATATATTTAGAAAAGAGAAAAAAGGAAAAAAATTAAGAACAAAGGTTGTTAAAAGGTAAGGTAGGATTGTAGAAGTTCAATGATGTTAGTTTTCAAAAGTGATGTTTATCATTCAAAGAGCTTAAATTATGACACAAAACTAATATATTGTTGATTCAATTTGGTTGTGTCTAGAAGATCAATTATTTTGACTATTCACTTGCTAAGGGTTTTGATTAAGAAATCAAGAAGGGAAATGATAGAAGTCTAATAATAGTGTTTTGAAAGCCCTTATGATAGGGAAAAGCTTAGTATTAGATATATTGAAGTTATGAAAGCATGCATATAAAAGTAATGATGCATATGTGCATTCAAGTATTGTTGATTAAAGGTTTCTCAATTGTAATTTTTTGCATTGGTTCTGTATTCTCAATGATGCATTATTATTTTTACTTTTGATGAAGCTTTTTTTATAGCACTAAGAAAGAGGTTATTTTATTATGTTTAATAGAACATGGAATTCATTTTTAATAAAACCCAGAAGAGCACAATTGCTAAGGATTACTATTATATGATACTAAAATATAAAAAATGAGAGATTACATTATTTCTAATATAAATTTAAAAAATAGAAAAATTTATAGGATGGTTATAATTTAATTCAGACATGTTGAAGGAATTGAGGAATGGTTTTGTTATATTGTGTGATCAAAATATCTTACTCATGTTTACATATAGTTTTTTAAAACAAAGTGGAATAAACAATATTATATGATTTTAAATATTGTCTTGTGAATTCACATATACAAATATAACATGTGGTAGATATACTCAAAATGATATGATTAGAAATAATCAAAGCGATAAAAATGTTATTGCCAGGAATGTTTGGTTGTATGATTTGAACATGTTAATTTTGGATCAATTAATTTGTTAAGAGAGAAGAGTTATCATAATTCTCTCTTTCAATGGTGGAAGAGGAAGGCCAAAAAGAGGTGAGAACAAATTAATATAAGGGACTGACATTTTTGAATCTTAATATCTAGTCAATATGGTGCAATGTTGTCATAGAATTCATGTAATGGTCTTGGATAAACGGGATTGTAATGCAATGCACACGCAAAGGTTTTGGGTGGTGTCTAGTTGCAATCTTTGGGAATTTATGTCCAAGACCAAACTATGAAGACTTATGAAATTAGTTTGAAATTCAGAGTAAAGAAATGCTAATGCAAATGTGGTAATAAAAATGAGAACAAAAAATGCATGCAATACATTTTGAAAGACATGTGTTTTGTACCTAATTGCAACTACGACATGTGTAAGTTATTATTTTGACGAGGCATGACGACCAGTTTAAAAAAATAACTCAAATATTTGAAACCTTCTTTATTGCAAATCAGAAAAATTAACCAAGTTCTTGAGAGGCAACTATCTTTTGTCTAACAATTTGTTGTTAGATTCCAATTAAAAGTAGTTAATGAAATTAACTTTAAGCATGCTATTAAACTCATGCAAGAAAATTTAAACATAAGAGGAAATCTGAATTTAAATTTTTGTGGTGGAATAAAGATGAAAGTGACAACACAATGAACTCATATTGATTGAAACAATAGTTTTATAGCAGCTTTTGTAGGACCAACAAAACTAACATGAGAAAGATGTAAAATCATGTTGTTCTTACTTTAACAGTTATATAGATACATAAAGAAATAGCAAGAAAGAAGTTTTAAAGCTAGTACGACAAACATGACTAACAAGATATACCAGGGGAAAGAGTTGAGAGGTCCCTCTATACTTACACATCAAGCGGCCAGCACCTTTGGTTCTTTAATCTCTTGTCATCTTGGGCTCAACAACAATGATTTCTTCTCTAAAATTGTCATAAAAACTATATTTAAAAGAGAAACCTTTCATAATGGGACTTGACTCTTATAAAGTTTTATATTGTGTTATTTCTCCTAACCCATTATTTTCTGTGTATGCATGTATCTACAGACATTTAATACATCTTATACATGCATTAATTTTTGTTAGACTTTTTTATGGTCAATGGATGCATTGTTTTCATTTATGCATGACCGTACATAATGATTTTTGTTCTCATATAACCACATTTGTATGTACATAATGTAATTTGTGAATGCTTTAACTTCTTTTTGTACATATGACTATTCTCATATTCCAAAACATATATTAGAAATTGTCTATGCTTGCATAGAAAAAACTATTGTGGAGTGAATATTATTATGGGCATTTCTCCCTTTGCGCGCATAGAATTTTGCATGCATCGCTTTATTTTTGCATATGTAGTTCAGAGGCCAGCATCTATATGTGCACTATGCATCAATAGATAAATCTAGTTTGCCTAAATTGTTTTTTAATTTGTTGGATTTGAACACAACCACAATTGGTGATGTAACTACTCATATGGTTTGAACATTCCCACCCATACAAACTGATCATGTATTGGTTACAACAATGGGTGTCTCTTAATAATACCTAGTGACTAAGGCCTACATAACAAAATAAAACACATTTTTCTTTTCAAATGCATTAAAAATACAAAATATGATCAAATATGTAGAAAAAGTACAATAATACATTTTTTAATATATAATGGATGAGTATTAAAAAGTAATGGGATTGTGTTGCATTGAATTGAATTTTGTTGTTGTTATAAAAAGCATGTAACATATTCTAACTTTCATTTATGATTTCTCATCTATGCAACGATAATGTTTTTGTAGAATATCGTAAGGGGTGGCAAGGATAATGGAGAACAGTATAGAGATGTTGTCACTTCTGCTTGGACCTATTATATGCATATACTAATAGTCTATTATAGAAGCACTATTGAAGATACTAATGTCAAAATAGTTGAGGGTGACAAAAAATTGATCTGAAACTATAAACACGTAAACCTATTCTAACTAAAAGTCAATGATACTATGTCAAGTACAAAACTATAATATACATAATATCATATTCACAATCATGTTGCATGTCTTTAGAAATTATCTCTTTGTGAATTTGTGACATGTCTTATAATATAAATAGAAAAATAAGTTATACAATGTTTAATAAGTAAATATAATTTGTAACAATTAACATGATATGATATAATGATATAAATATGAGTATAAACATGATATCTCTGTAATCCTCAGAGAAGAAATGTGTCACCAATAGAATTAAATAATATGCTTAGTAATATAAGAGTCCTCATTTATATGTTATATATTTTTCATATACATATTGTATATCATTTCTTATTAATTTCTCTTTTTGTCTTTGTTTTTCTTTTTTGTTAATTTTTTATAATTGAACTCATATTTCTTATATTACTATTATCATATATTTTTATCATATGTTATCTCGTATCTGTATGACATGTAATCACATAATCTCTACACCTTTACTAATAAGCATGTCATAATTGGTTAGTCCTATCAATCACATCATATCATTATAGAATATCAACTTTGCAAAAGGTGCTAGTACTAGCAGGGAGATCTCTAATGCCATTTCATAACTTGATAAAACTAATGCTAATCATGTTTAGCATATCATGTGTTGAGCTCATCATATATAGTGGAATCATAAAATAAAATATAGAATTTTTTTATTTTTAATTCTTTTTTTCAGTATATTTGGCCTAGTTATGATTTACATCATATTATAAGATACTATTTCATTTATTTATCTTTTTATCTTCTATTGTATTTCTATTATGTTGTGTTTTAATTACTCAATGTCATAAAAGCATTGATGTATCATAACATGAATGCAAACATGAGACTTGTATGTCATACTTGAATTCTCAAATAATTATATCTACTATATTATGATCTATTTGAATTTACATGGATTCCAAAAATCTATCTTTTTTTGGTCCTTTCTTTTTGTTTTTCATTTCTTACAAGGAAATTCATTTATAACTCATAAGGATCTATGGTTTTTAATATCCCAAACTATTTTATTTCAATTTCCTAAAATTCTTAAGAATGCATGCATCAATAAAAAAGTAATTGCATTTAGATATTGATCTTACTAATTCTTTTTTTTGTGCTTGTAGCAGTTAAAATCACTCTAAGTTCTTTTATCATGGTTTCTTACGCTATTCTTGCTTTTATTTTTTTTATTAAGCTGCAACAATAATTTAAACAAAATATTCCTCAGTTGTGGCTTCTCTCACTATCCCTTATTTATTGGAAGTATAACAGTAGTCTTTCTACATTATAATTATTCAAAACAGTAATACTTTTCTTAATTTTTAATTGAAGCTGAAGCTCGTTTTAACTAGAGTTTCCCATTCCCAGTTTGGTGGAATGCCTTTTTCCCACTAAGCTTCAGCTTACTACAACACTAGCCCTTTCAGGCTTGTAAAAATTAACGATAACCTCTTCCGTTAGGAAATAAAATAGAAATACAAAGCTGAGCTCCCTTGGCTGCACAAGTATAACAAAAAACTTCTCCCAAATAGGTTTATTGTCAGCTCACCTACTTTGGCTGCCTTGCTTCATTCAGCATTGTAGTTAACTTGTGTTGTTGATTTTGATTTTATTTCTCTTTTGTTGTTCTACTACTCTCCTTTCTTCTATCTGCATTTTCGTATCCCTGATTCCTTTTCTTTTTAAGGCCTTCTTCCAAGCAGCTGTTTCTTTTGCAAACCTTCTCAAGTGAGGGTCACAAAGGTTCTTGAGGTTGGCCCTAAAAAAAAGGAATAAGGGAGAAAGAAAAATGTTGTTGTTACTATTACCAAATAAATAATAGAAAGTATTTTCATAATTTAGTAACTTCTAAAATTAATTAAAAATAAAGGAAAGCTTAAAAAATTTTTCAACAAGGATCATAAGCTTCAATTTAGAGATGTAATCAAGGGAGAACATTCATCAAAAACCGTTTTTGCAACTTCTTTTTGAATGGAAGTGATTCAAATGAATGCCTTGTGGAGTAATTTAAGAAGCTTGGATGAGGAGATGGAAACAAGGTTGAGATCATAGAAAATGGTATCATTGTCAGAGAGGTGGAGCCTTACTATGACAAAGGGTATTTTAAGGATCTTATAAATATGTTATAATAATCCACTAGCCTACCCTGTCCAAAGTTGATCAACTTTTTATTTTAATTAAATCTGTTAAAATTAGACTTGCTTAATATTGGCATACTTATGAACCTGCATGTATTATCATAAATCTTGAAGGAACTTGTTGAGAATTAGAGCAAAATGCAGACTTATAAGCAATTTATAAAGGGAGAACATTCATTGGGCACCTTAGTTATATCTTATTTTTAGTAAGGGCATTATGAAATACTTAAAAGGAAGTGATTTAAACGATTGCCTTGTGGAGAACTCCAAGGAAGCTTTGATGAGAGATGAAAGCATGATTGGGATTGTAGAAAATGACATCATTATTGGAGAGGTAGAGATAGGAGGATGCTGACTAGAACAAAGAGAACTTTAAAAATATTATAAATATACTAAGATACTCCACAAGTCTATCATACCCAAACCTTGTGTTTTAATTGAATATGCTAAGTTTGGACCTATTTATTATTGGAATACTTGTTGACTTGCATGGTTTATATAAATCTTGAAGGAACCTACTGAGAATTAGATCATTACTAAGATTTTTATGCAATTTACTCTCATATTTATGTATAATGTGATATATCAATGTTAGTTAGTATTTTTGAAGTAATTAGTTATTTTATAGTAAATCTTCATTTTTTAGTTGCTTAAGTGATGATTATTGCTAATGAGATGTTTTGTTATTTGATATGGTTGTTCACATTAATAAATTTTTAAGCAAACATACTGCCTAATTTATCTCTTTATTAATCTAATCTCCATTATTGAATAAATTAATACACTTAAGCTGGATTAAATCTAGCTTAGGAGTGTGAGGCACTACCAAATGACACTTAGGCTTAGCATTGGAATTTAATGCTTGCTTAATCATGTGCTTTAATTATTTATGGAAATTAGATTACAGTTTTTGCCATAATGAAATTTGATTTCTAGTCTGCTCTTTATTTTGCCCTGTTATGAATTTTTTGCTTTTTACTTGACCTTCAAGCATGAACTTCTCTCTTTAACGAAGCATTAACATACATCTTTAGTTAAACAATTACTTTTGGTTGGCCTGCTTTACATGGATCAAGCATAGTGTTTGTTTTTAGCAAATTCGTTTTGGCACTTTGCATATCTAGTTGGAGTTGTTCACAATTTCTTTTATTTGAAATACTTCTATTTAATTATTGTCTGAATTTCTACGAATATTGTACAAAATTTTATATTTCACTTGACCTTTATCTTAAGTACTACTTTCTAGTTGATACTATGCTATTTTTAACAGCTTTAACTCATTTTTGTTTTATGATTTTATAGTTTCTTCATAACGCGTGATCATGTTATCAAAAGGAGGGATAATAGAACAGGGAATAAAACTAGATAATTTTCAGGAAAAAAAGATGCATAGAAAGAAGGAGGATTCAATGTTGGAAATCTCTCTTGCATAATAGATAAAAATGCATGGACTTAAACCTTTATGGTTTTGTTTAACTTTTAGATTGTTTATTTCAATTACATAAAAACATTATCTACAAACATTGAATTTTGTTATTGCCACCTTGATTGGAAGTTCTTGATTGCAGGCTTGTGTTGAGTTTGATGCTGGGGCAAACGAAGATCAGTTTCAGAAAGCAGTAGAGTCATAAAAGAGATCTTTAGACTATTATAAGGTCTGTTAAGCACTTCTTGTGCACAAACATATAATAAAAATATTTTGGTGCATTGAGTTTTTTTCTTGAGATTCCAAATTCAATATTATATAGCAAAAATTAAATACTGTTTAGGGCATGCTTTACTCATTGTTCAGGTTAAGATTTTTTGTGACTTGGAAGTTGAGTTCAATTCATGAAACCCTTAAGTTATGTAGTGTAATGCGTGTTTGAAACAACTTCTTCGTATATTCAATTTTTTGGAGGCTATATTATGCCCTTCTATTTGGTATTTTTTTGTTGAAATGTGGCAAGATGAGTTATCCTATGTCCTCTTGAGCATATATTTGGTTTGTTGCATTGTGGCATTTCAGGCATTTAATCACTAATGTGGTGTTAATTTCAGTGAAACTTGAAAGTGCCAATTTATGTTTGTAATTGGTTTGCAGTGACATGCATTTACTACCTTAATGTATCTATATTAGTACTTTCATGTTTATTGTGATATGCATTACCATGATCTGAATTTTTTTAGTCAGGCAACTCTTTTAACGAACTGATTATGATATTGACTAGAAAGCACTAAGAGCTTATTCCTAGTTGTCCTAGAGCTGCGAGGCTTGGTATAGGTTACTGTAGATACATACTTGGTCAATTTGACAAGGCTCGACAAGCCTTTCATTGAGTGCTTTATGTAAGTTAGTTTTAATTTATAGTACCAATTTCATGACATACCCTGTATGTTCTTATATTCCCCTTTTATTTGTTTCCATTGTATAGTTAGATCCAAAAAATATTGATGCTCTTGTGGCTCTTGGAATTATCGAATTTCAAACAAATGAAGTCGAGATTGTACTTGTCAATCTAGGAGGTAGCGTAGGCAGTTTGTTTTTTTGTTTGTTCATAATGGGGTGGGTTTGGTTCACTAAAATTTTGTTTTTATTGATGGCTAATTCATCTTAGTGTTATTTTTTTGCAGTTGATGGTATTCAAAAAGGAATGCTGAAGATGCAAATAGCTTTTGAAATATATCTAGATTGTTCAATGGCATTAAATCATTTTGCAAGTCATTTCATCTTTACTGGTCAGCATTTTCTTGTTGAACAGTTAATTGAGACAACACTGTCTTTAATTAATCATGGGTTGATGAGAGCTCATTCCTACTACAATTTGGCAAGATAATAGCATAGCAAGGTATGAACAGTCCCTCATCCGTGATGTTTATATTATCAACCATTCTTGTTTATACTCTTAACATGATGCTTGATCATTGGTCCCAATGATTGAGTCTTTCTATATTCTAGTATACAATATGCTTTGTTTCTTTTTGTGTGTCTTAAATATTGTTGTATTTGATTACTCATTAGGGTAATTTTTAGAAGGTTTGGTGGTATTACATGGCTTCTATCAAAGAAATTAACAAGCCTCAGGAGTTTGCTTTGCCATTTTTTGGTGTGTTCATATATCTGCTCATTGCTTTTTCTCTTCAGCAGTGTTATATTTTTGAAAGAGTTGTGTATATGAAAAAATATTGCATGCTATTAACATTGTGTTAGGACATTCAAAATTTTACTTTTTATGGCATTGTATTTAACTATTTCTTGACGAGATACTTTTATCATGGCCTGCTTTGGAGATGAAAATTTCCTATAACAGTTATAAACTAAATTGTTTTTGTTGTTCAAATTCTAGTTGTATGTGATTAGGCTTTCTTTAATGTTTCTCACCAGCCATTGTTTGGAAGTGATCTCATTGAAATGGCAGGAATAAGATCAATTAGAACCTTTTGGATGTATTCAAGTTTATTTTATTTTTGAGTTGAGTGCATACAGTGATGTTTGACCCATCCAAGTTGGTTTTGCATTTTTAAAATCAATTTACTAAACTTCATTGGTTAACAAATGATAATCATGTGTTGTGTTTAGGCACATGTCAGGAGCAAGCTCAGCAAGCAGGAGAGAGTAGCTCTCATTCAAGCAGGCAGAGGGGATAGAGAAAAGTACAAGGCTAAAACTATCGTTCAAAAAAAGGTATGTCATATTTACATTTGCCATTTTTAATTTCAAGAGCATCATGTTTTTTTTTGTTACGTGATTTTGTTATTTCAAAGCTTATTTTTATCTGGGTTGGCTTGAGAAAAGTTGCTATTATTGTTTTATCAGACTGGTGGGCTAAGCAACAGGCAGAAGCAGCACTCGAAGGCGATGCCACTGGCTGCCAAAAGAGCAATAGCAGCTCGTTCTCGTCAAGAGAAAAAAAGGGGCAAAGGAAAGGGGTAAGCAGTTTAGGGGAATGAAAGCATGGAAGTGAAGCTCGAGAACTCCAATTGATTTCAGCAATCTGGGATCACATTTTTTGGTAGGACCTATATCTTTACTTAGCTTCCCTTTTATCAATCTGATTAGTTTCCAAATCGTTAAAGATATATATGCGATGTATGAGGCCAATAATTATTGATTAAGATTTTGAGTTAATTAATATTTTCCCTTTAAAGAGGTGTAAGGATGTGTAAGCCTAGGCCACCTTGAAACAATGCTTTGAATTTCATTTAACTTTTATATTCAACTTCTAGTATTACAATGATGTGGACTTTTTTAACTTTCAAAGTCTAGAAATTTTTATGTGAATATGAATAAAGACTTAAGTTAATAGAATAGATGTCAAGACACTTTTTTAAATCATAACGAAGGATAAATGATAAAAAATTGATTTATGATATTTGTTTAGTATTTGAATTTTTAGCTTGTGGTTCATGAAGTATTAGATAAGTAATATAACAACATTATTTTGTATATTTGAGGATGAATTGTGTCAATGAAGTGTTTTTAATAAAAAAACTTCATATTAAACGTAATGTATTTGTAGTAGAGGTTAAGAATAAATCTTAGTTGTGATATTATTAGAATGATTATTTGTATTTTCTTAGATTTAAGTTATAAAAAAAAAATATTGACTGATATTTTTTTTATTTTTAATGTTGATTATATTTGTGAAAGTTATATTTTTGATAAGCACCAATAATCATCATTCATAAGCTTTAGAAAGTTATGCAGTCTCTTGAGTTAGTTCTTATTGATATTTGTAATAAATGAGTATTTTATTTCAAATCAAAAGTAGATATTATTTATTATTTAGTTATGACCTTATTCATATGAGTTGGATATCTTTCGTAGTTTATATATTAATGGTATTTTAAAAACATAAGGAATTTGATGGTCTTATAAAAATAAAAAATTTGTTTAATATAAAAATTAATTGTGATTTTATTGAAGTTGAATCTATGGAAACACTAGTCACACTTGTTCACTAGTCATCATCAAAGCGAATGATTCCTTAAATATAGTTTAATGAAGGACGGTAGCTTTTTGGCTCTGTCGACCGCACCACCCGTCATGTATCCGCTAGTATCCAAAGCATCCACCATTCCCACATGCTACACAAGTAGCAAAAAAAGTTAGAATGTCGCCTCCCCTACTGTGCTTGCTCGCTCGAGTATTCTTTGCTCCTTACATCAAAAGCTCCAACGATGCCGATGTGATCACATGCCATCTTTGTCCTCCTCAAGCATAAGAATCAGGTGCGCAAGCACTCGCGCTATCTAAAACAGAGATGGATATGTGATCCATTTTATAGGTTCGGCCTGCATCAGCCTACATGCCTTCCCTCACTTGTAATTTGATGATTTTAGTGTTCTTTTCCCCACACCGGTTAGGGGTGGATGTAGGCTTGATTTTGAGTCGAACCACCTTAAAAATCTTTTGTGTACTATTCATTCTTATTCCTGCTTAAAAGGTTTAAGTTTTAATTGAAACCGAAAATTTGAAAGAAAATTTTATTTACCACAATTCAACCCCCTCTTATGGGATTGTCTTAAAAAGTGAAGGCTTTCTCACATTCTTTATGGTTTTGTGAGTTTTGGTTTTATGGCTTCCTCTTTGGTTGATATGGGTGCAACCTTGTGTGAAGGTTTTTCCTCAATTCGGCCTCCCTTGTATAGAGGAGAACTTTACTTATATTGGAAAAACTGCTTCAAAATTTTTATTCAATCTATCGAATTATAATTATGAGATGTTATGACTAAGTCTTGTGAACTTCCTAGAAATTGTTTTACTAATGAAGTTAAGCTCTTTAGAAAGCTTAATGTTGAGCATAAAACATCGACTCAATTGAATGCTAGGGCCTTTAACTATCTTCATTGTGGAATTTCTTGTAGTAAATTTAGAAATATTATAAATTTGCAAACAACATTTGAGGTGTGGAAAAAACTCAAAGTAACTTATGAGGGCACCTCACAAGTGAAAGAGACGAAGATCAACATCCTTACTTATGACTGAGCTTTTTAGAATGAATAATGGTGAGAGTATTAAAAGTATGTTTTTAAGATTTAATGATGTAACAAATGGCTTGATAAATCTTGGAATGTCGAAGGGTAGTCTCAAATGGTGACCTAGTATGGAAAATTTTGAGAATCCTTCTAAAGGAATATGGCCCCTTCCAACGTCTATTAAAGCGACAAACGATGTTGACAAACTTTCATTGGATGAACCCATTGGGGAACTTCTCACTGCTGAAATAGAGATGACTAGGAGACTTACAAAAGAGGCTTCTATAAGCAAGTTAAAGCACGAAACGAAGAAGGAAGAACCCATGGCTTTCAAAGCCACCAAATGTGATTTGGATTCAACTTCTACCTCTTCCACGAATTTGGAGGATGAGGTATGTTTTCATGTTAATGATTTAGCAAAAAATTTGGCAAAAAGTTTTCTTAATAGGAAATGGAAGAAAATGAGCAACAAGGAGAGGAAGAGGCCACCAACATTTTTAGAGTGTGTTAAACTGGTCATATTATATCATATTGTCCAAAACACAAGGACAACCATATGAAAGAGGAAAAGAAGAAGAAGAAGAAGAAGAACTTAAAGAAAAAGAAAGCTTTACAAGCTACATGGAGTGCTTTTGAAGATTCAGATGTTTCAAGCTCAAGTAGAGGAGAAGAAGTGATGATTTGTTTTATGAAAAATGAGGCATCTTCAATATCTTCAAGTGGCGAAGAAGAAGAAGAAAATGAGGTAAGCACTTTGACAAGAGATATTTTAGAAAGTAATTATATTGAAATTATGAATGCATTGACTTCATTAATGAGTGCTCATAAAAATTTGAAAATGGCTTACAAAGAAAAAGTTGAATTACTTGATTTTGTTATAAAAGAAGATGAAAAGAAAAGAATAGAAAATCAATATATATGTGATGAAAAGGCTTCCCTTATCAATGAGAATACTTCTTTAAAGTATGATATTTTACTTTTGAAAGAAAAATACGATTGTTTGAGTATACTAGAGATAGAAAAACTTCACATACTTCTTATGCTTCACCTGCTTATTGTTATTCACATGTCTTCAATTTTGAAAAGCCTAAATACGTAAGCATGCCTAGGCCATCAAATATCATTTGTTTTTATTGTTGTAAACCTGAACATGCTATGAAAGATTTCGTTTTTAGAAGAAATATATATTGACAAAAAAAATTTAGATGGATTGTTAAGAATGAGAACATGAAAGCTTCATTTAGTGCTCAACCCAAGCTTTGCAGGGTTCCTAAGAGTAGAACTTAGAAGACTAGAAGAAAATATCTCCAAAATATTTGGAGACATTCTAGGGTAGGTCTAAGACATTTATAAAACTTAAATTGATGATTTAATTTAGTGGTATATTTCTTATTTAGATTTTACACCTTATGTAGTCAAAACCAAAAAGAAAATAAAAATCCACATCTTGGGTTTTCATCTATTAGAAAAGCATATAGAATCTTTAATCTAGAATCTCATAAGGTAGAGGCAACAATATATGTTGTGTTTGATGAGTCTATCTAACAAGTTATTAAGAAGTATTTAGAAGATGAAATAAAATTAGTAAAGATCTTAGATTTGAATAAGAATGAAGAAAAATTAGAAAATCTTGAGTAGAAAAAAACAAGTTACATAGAGGATGCAAATATACAACCTCACATCCAAAGGATTTGATCATTAGGAGATGATTTACTAATGGTTTAGATTTATGTTGATGATATTATTTTTGGTGGTAGAAAAAAGAAATGTAGAGAATTTGGAGATCTTATCACTAAAGAATTTGTAATGAGCATGATGGGTGAGCTAAATTTATTTTTCTTGATATTTCAAATAAGAAAACAACTTCAAGGTTATGGTTTAGAAGTCACACATATACCTATTAGAATTGATAACACTAGTACATTTGCATTAGCCAAGGATCAAGTTCATCATTCTAGGACTAAGTACATAGATGTTAGATATCAGTTTATTAGAGATCAAGTGGCCAAAAGATTAGTAGAATTAGAGTATGTTCCCATTAAGCTTGAATTGGTTGAAATTTTTACCAAACCCTTACCATTGGAGCAATTTCAAACATTGGGGAACAATTTAAAATTTTTGACATTGCTTAGGGTTCACACCCTTTTGATGGCGTTAAAGGGGGAGAAGAGTTTGGAGTTAGGGGGAGCATGTTAATTCTTAATTTCCTCCTTAAAAATTTATTTCTATTTTCTTTGTCACCTTTTTGTATTTAAAACATTTATGTCTTGCCATCATCAAAAGGGGGAGATTGTTACACCCTTGTGCTTGATGAGTAAAGCATAAATGTTTATATCTCATATCGACTTGCTTTAAGTGAAATTGTTAATGCTCAATTAAGTCAAGCCATGAACTTTAAATGTCTAAAATAGTGGTCTTCAAGACTCTTGAAGTGATTGCAAGCTTTAAGGAAATTGAAGGCATGGACAAAAATCTTTATACTTGAATATCTCTTTAGTTTTTTAGAATTTGATATGTCCAAATTTTGAGATGATGTAGCACATTAGTAGTATTAATATTGAAAAATGTTATAAGTTTAATAATTTTTGAATTTTTATTTTTGGGCCAAGCATTATTGATTAAAAGTATAGACGTTAGTATTTGATTTTTTAAAATTATTTAGGAATACTTTTTCATGAATTTCTTTTCATAGTCATTTAGGACACTTGTAATACTATCATAATATAAAATTATTTTGTATACTTATATTCAAAATTTGGCACAAAAAGTCTAACAAAATACTATAAAACCACTTTAGTCTCGGGAATTTTCTCTGTAGCGTTAGGCGGGTAGACCCGACCCAACGGCTAGTCTTTCTAGGCTTCAAGGATTTAAAAAGTAAAATAAAGTAAAAATTGTTTGATAGACCTGAAAGGGGCTAGCGAAGCCCAAAGGCCATAGGAAGAGCTACTGAATGGAACAAGTGAGAAATCAGCCCCCAACTACTGAACGGAACAAGTGCAAACTCAGCCGCAGAGAAAGCTGACCAGAGCAAGTGCAAAATCAAGCCAACCAGGACCAAGTGATGAAATCTTGGTCGAGGAAAGGGGGAGCCAACCCCAAATGGCTCGACAGACAAATGAACTGAAAGTGTTATAGAGAGCAATGGCAAAGACATTTGGACGATCTTGGACTAAACTTCCATTCGATTGTCAAAAAAGGCAGAAGGGCAGGCGCGATTAGAGCCAACCCCAATCTGCTCAAGAGACTAATGAACCGAAAGTTCTATAAAGAGCAATGGCGAAGTCATTTGGACGATGTGGGACTAAAGTTCCATTCTAATGTCAAAGAAGGCCGAAGGGCAGGCCTGATTGAATGGCTTAGATTAATCAATGTAAATTGTCATGATAACAGTAAAACGTGGAGCAGGAGATTCAAAACTGAGCGAGATCTGCAAGCGGATGTGGAACCACTACAGTAAGTTTTTATTTTAGTTGATTTCTAGACACATTATTTTAATGCATGCAGTACAACCAATGCGTGATCCAATGGCCCAGATCAAGGCTGCCAAGATCCAACGGCCAGGATTGATCTCCAACTGTAAATTCGAGATTCAATCAGAAACGTCTATTTCAGGCTCCCAATCGAACGGTGACTGCTTTGTGTCCGTTACCCCAAGGGCTAGTTCATTTTAGAACAGTTGGGAGTCGATTTAGAGCTCAAATTAAGCTAAATAAATAGGGAATGATCAAGAACTCATAAAGGTTACCATTGCTAAGATTTCAAAGCTTTCAAATCATAATATCGAGCAATTCTAAGTGCATAGGGTGCTTCCAATGTCACAAAGTGAAAGCTGCAAGAAGGAACCCGAAATTAGGGGTTTTTGCTTCAACTATTTTTCCATCTCTATTCCTCCCTCTGTTTGGTATTGTGTGTTCCTCATATTTCCCTTAAAATTGTCTTAAGTTTTGCCAATTTTTTGTATTTCTTTCTTGGGTAAGGGCATCCCGAATATTGTGCAAAAGCAAGGCGTTTGAGTTGAGCCCGAAAAACTCAAGTTGGTTCGGGATTAGTCGTAGGTAAAATCCCAAGTAGGTTTGAGGTGAACCGTACAAAAACCTCACTTGTTATTTGGTGATTTTAGTGTTTTTTTCCAACATTAGTTGGTGGTGGATGTAGGCTCAATTTTGAGTCGATCCTCCTAAAAGATCTTGTGTACTATTCTTGCCTAAAAGTTTTAAGTTTTAATTGAAACCGAAAATCGAAAGAAAATTTTATTTACCATAATTCACCCCCCCCTCTTGTGGGATTGTCTTAAGCACAAAGAACTTTTTTCTTGAAACATTATCCTCTTGTTATATGAATATATAGTTCAATTGGAATGTGTAGAGTGTTCAAGATACTTATTGGATATTGGCTCATCACATTATTTAGTGTCATTCATACTTTGTGTTTAGTGGCTTAGGTATTAGTTTAAGACCTTGTACCTAAATGGATAATTTGGATAATATTATAAGTATTTTTTAGGAAAATAAAACTATTATTTTATGTAAAGATTATGGAAGAGATTGTTATAATTTTTTATACAAATTAGATAAGGTTCTCTTGACAATGAAGTATGTTACCCTTGTAAGTGTCAAATATATGACCCTTAATAACCAACTTCTTGAGGATGCTGGATGCTTTTGATTACTTTCATTAAATGGCTTAGTTAACTTGTCGAATAATTGAATCCAATTTTTTATCTCAAAGTTATCAATTGTTTCATTATCCATCATCTTTGTCTCTTTGCAACACATGTACAATAATGTAATCATGTTGCTTGATTTGCATAAGATTGGAGCACAGTTATGGTGACCAATCTTGCCTTTCTTGGGATCGGGTGTCACATGCACTATTTTTATATTTTTTCTTAATAAATTAATTTTGAAATGTACTTTTTATAAAAAATTAAATAAATACATTATTTTTCAAAACATTTGGTATGCTCACATATCCAAAACAAATTAAAAAATATGCTTAACCTTCGAAATAAATTTTATGTGAAGCCAAATATATGAAACAACATAATGATCGTATTACAATAGGCAATTAACATGCCCTATAAAACCTAGTAGATGTCTAACTTATTTTAAAACGTTTGAGGCATAACAAATAAGAGGGCAACAGTAAATTGTCTATTTAAGAAAATTTTCATTTCCAAAAATTACTTCTACATCTTCATATTTTTTGACTTCTTTTTCTTCTTCTTCTTCTTCTTCTTCTTCTCCTTCTCCTTCTCCTCCTCCTTTTCCTTCCCCATCTTTTTCTTCTCTTTTTCTTCTTCTTCATCTTCATCTTCTTCTTCCTTCTCTTTCTCCTTCTCCTTCTCCTTCTCCTTCTCTTTCTGGCTCTCCTCCTTCTCCTTCTCTGTCTCCTTCTTCTTCTTCTTCTTTAACTTATTCTTCTTCTTCCACTTCTTCTTTTTCTTCTTCTTTTTCCTTTTCTTCTCCCACCTCTTCTTCTTCTTCCTCTTCTTTCTCATCTTTCTCTTCTTTTTCTTCTTCTTTCTTTTCTCATTCTTCTTCTTCTTCTTCTTCTTCCTCTTCTTCTTCTTCTTCTTCTTCTTCTTCCTCTTCTTCTTCTTCTTCTTCTTCTAATTCCTCTTCTTCTTCTTCTTCTTTCCCTTCTACTTTTTGTCTTCTTCTTCTTCTTCTTCTTCCTCCTCTTCTTCTTTTGATTCTTCTTCTTCTTCTTCTTGTTCTTCTTCTTCTTCTTCTACTTCTACTTCTTTTTCATCTACTTCCTCTTCTTCTTCTTCTTCCCATTCTACTCCTTCTTCTTCTAATTCTTCTTGTTCTTCTTCTTCTTCTTCTTCTTCTCCTTCTTTTTGTTCTTCCACTTCTTCTTCTTCTTCAACTTTTTCCTCTTCTTCTTCCACCTCTTCTTATTCTTTGTTGTCTTCTTCTTCTTCTTCTCATTTTTCTTCTTCCACTCTCTCACCCTAATTTTTCTTCTTCATCATCTTCTTCTTCTTCTTCTTCTTCTTCTTCCTCCCCATCTCCTTCTCCTTCTCCTTCTCCTTCTCTTTCTCCTTCTCATTTTTCTTCTCCTTCTCCTTCTCCCTTTTCTCCTTCTCCTCCTCCTTTCCCTTCTCCTTTTCCTTCATCTCCTTCTCCTTCTCCTTCTTCATGATCTTCTTCTTCTTCTTCTTCTTCCACCTCCTCCTCCTCCTCTTCTTCTTCTTCCTCTTCTTCATCTTCTTCTTCATTTTCTTTTTCTTCATCTTCCTCTTTTTCTTCTTCTTCTTCTTCTTCTTCTTCTTCATGTTCTTCCTTTTCCCTTCTTTTTCTTCTTCCTTCTTCCTTCTTACTTCTTCCTTTTTACTTCTTCCTTCTTCCTTCTCCCTTCTTACTTCTTCTTCCTTTTTCTTTATCCTTCTTCCTCTTTTTCTTCCTCTTCTTCTTCGTATTCTTCTTCCTATTCTTTCTCTTATTCTACTTCTTCATCTTCTTCTTCATCATCATCTTCCTCTCATGCTCCTTTGCCTTCTTCTTTTTTATATACTTCTTCCTCCACCTCTTCTTCTTCTTCTTCTTCTTCTTCTTCTTCTTCCACTTCTTCTTCTTCTACTTTTGCTTCTTCATCTTCTTCTTCTTCTTCTTCTTCTTCTTCATTTACTACTTCTTCTACATCTTTATCAACTTCTTATTCTTCTTCTTCTTCTTCTTCTTCTTCTTCCTCGTCTTCATTTTCTTCTTCTTTTTCTTCTTCTTTCACTTCTTCTTCTTCTTCTTCTTCTTCTACTTCTTCATCATCTGCTTCTTCTTCTTCTTCATCATCTTCTTCTTCTTCTTCTTATTCTTCTTATTCTTCTTCTTCTTCTTCTTCTTCCTCTTTATCTTTTTTCTTGTCTTCTTCTTCTTCTTCTTCTTCTACTACTACTACTACTTCTACTACTTCTTCTTCTTCTTCTTCTCCTTATGCTTCTTTTTATTCTTCTACTTCATCTTGTTCTTCTTATTCTTCTTCTTTTTCATCTATTTCTCCTTGTTCTTCTACTAATTCTTCTTTTTTTCATCATCATCATCATCATCTTCTTCTTCTTCTTCTTCATATACAACTTCTCCTTCTTCTTGTACTTGTTCTTATTCATGTTCTTCCTCTTCTACATCTTCTTTCACTTCTTCCTCTTCCTATTCTTCTTCTTCTTCTTCTTCTTCTTCTCATTCTCCTTCTCCCTCTCCTTCTCCTTCTCCTTCTCCTTCACCTCTACTTCTCCATCTCCTTCTCCATTTCCTCCTTGTCCTTCTCCTACTCTTTCTCC